>WNWU01000395.1:64582-81776 GCA_012654045.1 Ptyas mucosa | reverse complement strand
ATAGATAGATAGATAGATAGATAGATAGATAGATAGATAGATAGATATAGATAGGAGATAGATAGATAGATAGATAGATAGATAGATAGATAGATAGATAGATAAATAGATAGATAGATAGATAGATAGATAGATAGAGATAGGAGATAGATAGATAGATAGATAGATAGATAGATAGATAGATAGATAGATAGATAGATAGATAGATATGGATGGATGGATAGATAGACAGATAGATCGATATGGATGGATGGATGGATGGATGGATAGATAGATAGACAGACAGACAGACAGACATCAGACTCCAACTTGCATTGAATTCTTGACCCTTAAGTTTTTCTTTCTCATCACTTAAGTCTTCCTGCCATGTTGATGTAGCCGATAGCCAGGGAAGGACCGCACTCCATCACGCAGGTAAGTTCTAGACCAGGCTAGGTTCATGTTCTGGACACAAGGCTAGGTTATTGGCAAGACCATCTCTCCCTGAAAGCATCTGCCCATCCCACTAGATCGGATAAAGCAAGGATCTCCGACCCCGGCAACTTTTAAGACTTGTGGACTTCAACTCCCAGGATTCCTCAGTCAGCCATGCTGGCTGAAGAATTCTGGATGTTGAAGTCCACAAGTCATAAAGTTGCCAAAGTTGGAGACCCCTGAGATGGAGTAACGGGTGCTCCAGGTCCTTTCCCTTAAGGGTTGCCATCTGGTGGAATGTCAGAACCTGTTTTTTTCCCCCTGTGACAGCCCCTTCCCCTTGAGATCCAGCAGCCCCCACCCCGTTAGTTTTCTGGAAAGGCATAAGGAGCTGGTCTCCTGGGACAAAGCCTGAAGATGGTGCTGCTGGAGTAGGAGGAGAATGGCTGGATTGTCAGGTTTTCACCTCTTTTTTTTAAAAAAAAATGTTTTGGGGTTTTTATTGTCATTGTGGGTAGAAAGAGTGCAGAGAAGAGCCACAAAGATGATAAGGGCTCTGGTGGCTTAACAAGGGGTGGGTTCTACTTACCTTTAGTACCAGTTTGCATCGCGCCTGTGTGCACTCTTCTGCACATGCGCAGATCACCTATGATGATGTCCGGGTCAGCGGGCGGAGCCTCCCGCCGGTTTTACTACCGGTTCTTGACAACCGGTCCAAACCGGGGGCAACCCACCACTGGGATTAACCATAAAATGAACAGTTGAGGGAACTGGGTATGTCTAGTCTAATGAAGAGTAGGACTAGGGGTGAGAGACTAATCTCCTTAAAAACCTCCAGTGGTAGAGCACCCACAACTTCTGGTGGCCAGCTGTTCCACTGGTTAATTGTTCCCATTGTCAGGAAATTTCTCCTTAATTCCAGGTTACTTCTCTCCTTGATTAGTTTCCATCCGTTGTTAATTGTCCTGCCTGAGGTGCTTTGGAGAATAGGTTGACTACCTCCTCTTTGTGGCAGCCCCTCAAATACTGGAAAGCTGCTATCATGTCACCCCTAGTCCTTCTCTTCCTTAGATTAGACATACCCAGTTCCTGCAACTGTTCTGCCTATGTTTTAGCCTTCAGTCCCTTAATCCAGGGGTTTGCAATCGGTCTATGGAATCGGCCAGCGAGCACGCACTCCCTTATTTGCGTGAACAGTGGTCAACCACACGCGTGCTCCATGAAGCGAGCGGCAGGCACGCTCGCACAAATGGAACTGCGTGCACATATGCGCTTGCTGGCCACCTCCCCCCTCCCCCCCTCCCACCAGTCCACAAAGCCGAAAATGTTGGGGAATTTTGTCCTAATTATCTTTGTTGCTTTTCTCTGCACTTTTTCTCTCTGCAATCTTTCTAGAGTCCCAACATATATATATATATTGGTATTGTTGTTATGGAAGAAAGGAATTGAGCGACATCCCTTCGGGGCAATCAGAGTCAGTTTATTCTTATTGCGCAATAAGGGATCAGATAGGTATTGCTACCTCAGGATCGGAACAACTTATGAATCTGAAAACCACAGTTCTTATACCCTCTCAAAGAAAGGAAGCTGCTAACACAGCAGTTCTCATTACAGAGATACATTCGTTATATTCAATTGACATTTCTGAATTACTAAAGTTTTACAATATCCTGGCCAAACAATCATAATTCTTCTGTAGATTACTGGAGCATAGATTCAAATGATCTCTTGTTGACAGAAGGATCCTCAGCTCATGTGGATCCTCTTGACCTGGCCCACCCCTCAGCTATATGTCACCAGTCTGTTCCTGTCTTCTGACATCTGGGGGCCTCTTTATGACGTTTGTCCTAGCCAGAAGGAATTTGGCTGAGTTTGTACTCCTTCCAGCCGGATGCATTTCCTTCTCTCAAACAGACACATTTTCTTGCTTACAATACTCTGAATGAAGAGGGCCCTTCAATGGTCATCTAGCTGAACCCGCATTAATGCTAATATTAATATCCACTATAATATTGTGGTAACGAAAAACGGATGCAGTCTTCCAAGTGTCGTGTTAGCAAAGCAGTTTAAAATGGTGCTCTCTTGATACGATCCCTGTGTGGGTGCAGCCTAGGATTGCATTGGCTTTTTTTTTTGACCGCTGCAGCACACGGCTGGCTCATACGTAAGCGGTTTCCCTTGGAATTGGTTAGGCCTGGAAGTTGCATCCGTCCCCATGAAGCTTAAAAGTCACCGTACTCTCAAGTTGACAACATGAAGGAATGTCTGAAGTTGGAAATTTGCAGGAAAGCTTACAAAAGCATCCCAACAATTAGGAGCCGTGGTGGCTCAGTGGTCGGAACACAGTATTGCAGGCTGATTTTGCTCACTGCCAGGAGTTCGATCCCGCCTGGCTCAAGGTCGACTCAGCCTTCCGTCCTTTTGAGGTCGGTAAAACGAGGACCCAGATTGTTGGGGGCAAGAGGCTGACTCTGTAAAACCGCTTAGAGAGGGCTGTGAAGCGGTATATAAGTCTAAGTGCTATTGCTATTATTAATGAAAATGGATGGATTCTCATTTGGTTTATCTTTCAGTGAAAACATGTTCCGGTTAAGAAAGCGTATTCTCTTTTTTTCGCCCCCTCAGCCATCCATGGGTCTATCTCTTGTTTGGAAATCCTTTGTGACTTCAAGGCTTCCTTGAACATCAAGGACCAGGTGAGAGTCTCCTCGCCATCCATCCTGCCCATTCAGCCTAAGCTGACAGGTTTCTGGCGTCCGTTCATTTTTGCTTCTGTTGTTCTCACAACCAGACGAAAGCATTGAGTAACTCCCTAGGGTTACAACGAGGCTGTGATTATGAATGACCTCTGAAAGGCTGAAGGGGTGTATAATTTGTAAAAAAATAGTTTATTTTTTTACATTTCCTCCTCCTTCGTCTCCTGTTTCCTCTTCTCCTTCTCATCTTCTCTTTCTCTATCCCTCTTTCTCCTTCTTCTCCTTCTTTGTCCCATCCTCCTCCTCCTCTTTCCTTTTCTATGCTTTTCTTTTCTCTCCTTCTTCTCATCTTCTCTTCCACCTTTCATCTCTTCTTCCTCATTTCCTTTTCTCCTTCTTCTTCTCCTCTTTCCTCTTCTTCTTTTTGCCTTCTTCTTATTTTTCTCTTCTCTTCCCTCTTTTCTTTCCTCCTCCTCCTCCATCTCTTTCTCCTGTTTTCTTTTCTTCTTCATTCTTCTCCTTTTTGCCTTCTTCTTGTGTCCTGTTTCCTCTTCTCTTTCTTCTCTTTCCTCTTCTTTCCCTCCCTCCTCCTGCTGTCCCCTTCTCCCACAACCAGCTCCTTCAAGGAAAGGAAGGAGAACTTGCATGAACATCCATGTTGATGTTTGCCACTGAGTGGTGATGAAGTTGCTCTAAAGACGCAGATGTTTTAACTGATCAGGCAATGTTTTCCCCACTTTCCTCCGGGCAGGATGGGGCAACCCCTCTGATGCTGGCAGCCAAGATGAACCATTCGGAGCTCTGCCGCTACTTGCTACACCGAGGAGCTGCTGTTAATGCCAGAGACCAGAAAGGCCGGTGAGAAAACTGGCGCCAAGCCAGGAGTTTGCCTTTCTTGTTCCAAGTGACAGGATGCAATTAACTAACCCTTGGCGGTATTTTGAGAGTTACTTCTGCAATACTAACCTTGAGATCCTCTCCTCGGATTGACGGTGCCCCTCTTTGCTTCAGAACAGCCCTGATGGTCGCTTGCGAGAATGGCAGCGTGGAGACAGTTGAAGCGCTTATCCACGGCGGCGCACGGGTCGGCTTGATCGATGCCACGGGCCGCGATGCCGCACACTACGGAGCCGCCACAGGCAATGCCCTCATTCAACATTATCTCCAAGAGGCTGCCCAGCGCCATTCTTGGGCCAGCGGTAAGACCCTCATCGTTCTTCCCGGATGCTAGTCCTGTTGAAGGAAGAGGGTTTATTGGCTTCCCGAAGGAATTGGGGCAGGGTCTTCCAAAGAGAAGCTTGGATTGGCCTGGAAGAAACTCACAATGTCCTTCAGCTGCATTGCAGGTTGGCTGTCTCCCCTCGAGTTGACCACTCGAAGGACTTTTTACATCCAAGGCCCATGGTGCTCACCGAGGTTGGTGATGGAGGAGAAATCTTTGCAGCCCAGAGTTGAAATACGAGGTCCTTGGTGCTCCACCGAGTTTGGCGGTTTCCTTGCAGACGTTTCATGACCCAGCTAGGTAACATCATCAGTACACTGGGTGTATCCGTGCATTTCGGTCATGAAACGTCTGCAAGAAAACCGCCAAACTTGGTGGCGCGCCAGGGACCTCGTATTTCAACCCTGGGCTGCAAAGATTTCTCCTCCATCGGTACTACAGGTAGTCCTCGATTTCCATCAGTTCATTTAGCGACCGTTCAACGTTACAACGGCACTGAAAAATAGTGAAGACTGCTTTTCACACTTATGACCGTTGCAGCATCCCCAGGGTCAGGTGATCAAAATTCAGACCCTTGGCAACTGACTCACATTTATGACGGTTGCGGTGTGCCAGAGGTCACCTGATCCCCTTTTGTGACCATGGGGAAGCCAGATTCGCTGAACAACCAGGTTACTAAAAACTGCAGTGACTCACTTAACAGCTGCAGCAAGAAAGGTCGTAAAACGGGGCACGTGCTCACGTAACAAGTCTCTGACTTAGGCACAGAAATTTGGGGGCTCGGTTGCGGTCGTAAGTCGAGGACTACCTGTATGGCAGTTCACCCCAGGCCTGCTGCCTTCTTCTCCTTGGCAAGCAAAAAAAAGGAGCCTGAGTGGCATAGCAGGCTAATGCCTCCTACTAAGGCAGCATTTAACATCCAGCTGCCTGCAATTACTGCGAGTTCGAATCCCACCAGGCTCAAGGTCGACTCAGCCTTCCATCCTTTCTAAGGTGGGTAAAATGAGGACCCGGTTTGTGGGGGCAATAAGCTGACTTTGTATAAATATATACAAAAGTATGAAGGCTATTGCTTAGCACATTGTAAGCCGCCCTGAGTCTCCGGAGAAGGGCGGCATATAAATATAAATAAATTTAAAAAAAAACAAACCAAACAAACAGACCCTTGCCCAGGTTTCCAGCCCTTCCCCCACCTGGCAGCTGTAATAAGCCTTTGTGTATGTCGATATCCTTAATGGCTTTATGTCCAGAGACCCCTGACAGACCTCCAAGCAGCTATGGGTCTCTTTAAAAAGCCCCTCCCCTCGTTTCGTCATCTGGCTGCATCATAGGGGTCCCTGGGTCTGTGGGAGGAAGCCCTTTGCGTGCTCAACCCACCCCCCCCCCCCCGGCCCAACAAATTGGAGGGTTCCTTGCCAGCCGTTCTTCCTGCTACCTTGAAACATCCCTTTGATATTTTTGTCTTTTTTGCAGAGGAACAATCACCTGATCTGTCCTCTCAGGTAAAATCTTTTCCATTCCAAAAGGGCTCATTGGCAGCAGCAACAGCTGGGAGATCAACTCTTAATGCTCCTTCCCTCCCTCCTCTTTCTCCTTCTCTCCATCCCTCCCCTCCCTTCGTCCCTCCCTCTCTCCCCTCTGTCCCTCTCCCCTCCCCTCCCTTTCTCCGTCTCCCCCTTCTTTCTGTCCCACTCTCCTCCCTTCCTTTCTTCCTCCTTCCCTTCCTCCCTCCCCTTCCATCCCTTCTCTTTCCCCCTTGTCCCTCCCCTCTCTTTCTCCATCTCTCCCTTCTTTCTGCTCCACCCTCCTTCCCTTTTCTTCCTCCCTCCCCTTCTTCTCCCTCCCTTTCCCTTCTTTCTCCCTCCCTCCCTTTCTTTCTCCCTTCCCTCCCTCCCTCCCCTCCCTTTGTCCCTCCCTCTCCCCTCTGTCCCTCTCCCCTCCCTTTCTCCGTCTCTCCCTTCTTTCTGTCCCACTCTCCTTCCTTCCTTTCTTCCTCCTTCCCTTTCTCCCCTCCTTTACTTCTCCCTCCCTTCTCTTTTCCCCTTGTCCCTCCCCTTTCTCCATCTCTCCCTTCTTTCTGCTCCATGCACCTTCCCTTTTCTTCCTCCCTCCCTTTCCCTTTTTTCTCCCTCCCTTTCTTTCTCCCCCTCCCTCCCTTTCCTGTCTTCTTCCCTCACTCCTTTTTCTCTCCTCTCCCTTTCTCCATCTCTCCCTTCGTTCTGCCCCACCCTCCTTCCCTTTTCTTCCTCCCTCCCCTTCTTCTCCCTCCCTTTCCCTTCTTTCTCCCTCTCTCCCTCTCTCCCCTTTGTCCCTCTCCCCTCTCTTTCTCCATCTCTCCCTTCTTTCTGCCCCACCCTCCTTCCCTTTTCTTCCTCCCTCCCTTTCCCTTCTTTCTCCCTCCCTCCCTTTCTTTCTCCCTTCCCTCCCTCCCCTCCCTTTCCTGTCTTCTTCCCTCACTCCTTTTTCTCTCCTCCCCCTCTCTCTCTCTCCCTCCCTCCTCCTGCTTCTCTCCATCCCTCAGGCTTCCTCCTCCCGACAGTCTCTCTGCAAGGAGAAGAGCAACAGTCCAAGGAAGCGGAAGGCACCCCAGCCGCCCACCAGTAACCCCAACCAGGTAGGCCGCCGATTGGGCTCATGTGTCCACATGGCCCATGAAGAAAGAGAAGGAAGAGTCCACATAGGTCTTTGGCTGAAAATGCATCACTTGGGCATGGAGGGGAACTGACTGGGATAAGCAGAAAGCGGGGAAGTATTCTGGAAGGTGGAAATGGTTAAGAGTTTTCCCATTAGAAGACAATCTCTGTAGCCCAGGGTTGAATTGTGGGGTCCTTGGTGCTCTCTGAGTTGACTGTTTTCTCGCAGACATTTCATGACCCAACTAGATAACGACATCCGTGCTAGTGAGTCTGGGATTTACCCTACCAGTTTTGTTTGGTGGCGTAGTTTCCTCCTTGAAGGTTCCTTCATTCGTGTATCATTTCCTGCCTGTTTGTTGTCTGGTATTAATCCCCGTTTATTTGGATGTTATCTGCTGGAGACACGTTTGGTCTATTGCTCTCCGTCTTTATTGTCCCCTTTGAATGGATTGTAATTATCTCTATATGTCGATCGATGGCTGAATTGTCCGAATGCCAAGCTTCCAGGAATTCGCCAACATTTTTAGACTTGGCTTAGTATCTGATGCGAAAACAGGTACTCCTTGACTTACAACCACAATTAAGCCTAACAGTTATATTGCTAAGCAAGACAGTTATTATGTGAGTTTTGCTCCATTTTATGACTTTTCCTGCAATGTTTGTTAAGTGAATCACTGCAGTTGTTAAGTTAGTAACACGGCTGTTAAGTGAATCCGCCTGTCCCCGTGGACTTTGCTTTTCAGAAGGTCGCAAAATGGGATCATGTGACCCCAGGACACTGCAACCGTCATAAACATGAGTCAGTTGCTATGTATCTGAATTTCAAACGCGTGATCATGGGGAAAATTCAACCGTCATAAGTATAACCATGTTAATAACTTAAAGACTGCAGTGACTCACTTAACAACGGCGGCCAGAAAGGTTGTAAAATGGGGCAAAACCAAAAAAACCTCACCCAGCTATCTTCCTTGTTTCTAGGGGGATCGGGAAGCCTACGAGGAGATTGCGAGGTTACGGCAGGAAAGGGTTGAGTTTCTCCAAAGGATCCGGGGATTGGAGCAGCTCCAAGACGAACAGAAACAGGAAGTGAGTGTTTGAAGAAAGAGCCTGGAGGAAGATGCTAGAACGAAGCTTTCTTAGAAAACCCAGCATAAGAGACGTGGTGGCACAGTGGTCGGAATGCGGTATTGCAGGCTGACTCTGCCCACTGCCAGCGGTTCGATCCTGATTGGCTCAAGGTTGGCTCAGCCTTCCGTCCTTCCAAAGTCAGTAAAATGAGGACCCAGATGGTTGGGGGCAAGAGGCTGACTCTGTAAAACCGCTTAGAGAGGGCTGTTAAGCACTGTGAAGCGGTATAGAAGTCTAATATAATATAAGTCTGCTGTTGCTCTCATCTCTCTCTCCGTCTCTATCTCACATCTCTCTCTTCTGTTTATCTACAATCTCTGTCTGTCTGTCTATCTATCTATCTATTTATCTATCTATCTATCTATCTATCTATCTATCTATCTATCTATCGCAAGAGTGTCAGACTCGATTTCATTGAGGGCCGCATCAGGGTTCTGTTTGACTTGGCGGGGGGCAGGTGGGGTGTGGTCAGCTCAATGTCACTTGTGTTGGGAGCGCCTGTGGCGGCCTGAGCAATCTGCTAGCAAAAACAGGCTCCTGAGCTCCGTTTTTGGCTGCAATGGCCTCCTGCAACCCTCTGCCAACAAAAACGGAGCTTGGGAGGGCCACCTGTGGCCCTCCCAAGCTCCATTTTCACTGGCAGAGGCACTGCGGGCCGGTCCTTCGCTGTTTCCAGGGCGGCTCTGGTGGCCAGATCTAAGCACCCTGCGGCCTGGATCCGTCCCTCAGGCCGTGAGTTTGACACCCCTAGTCTAGTGTCTATCTTCTCTCTCCCTCCCTCCCCCCCCCCCCCCCCCCTCTTTCTCTCCCTCCCTCCCTCCGTCTCTCTCTCTCTCTCTCTCTCTCTCTCTCCTTGATGCTCCGTGTTTGACCTTCAAGGTCAAACAGGACATTAAGGGCAACAAAGGAAAGTCCCACATCCATGCACTTCCTCCAAAAGTTGGAATGACCTACAGATTTGGGTCAAAAAGAAACCACCGAAACCTTCAGAGATTAAAGGCATGTCAAAGGAGGTCCACTAACTCATCAAGTTCCCATTGTCTACACAGGTAGTCCTTGACTTATGACTGATAATTCCATGCTTTATTTTACTTTCTGGTCATCCAGAATTGGGAAGAGTGGTTTCAAAAGATCCTTTAATAAATCAGATTTTTTTTTCCTGGCAATGACTTTACCTCTTTTCTTCTCTCTCTCTCTCTCTCTCTTTTGCCTCTGGTAGCAGCTGGAGATTCAGAATGGCTCCTTGCCTATTCTGGAGAAGCAGGTGAGTCTTATTCTGGAACAGAAGAACACAAAGACGCTAGACAGGTGGTTGAACTCATAATGATGTCGCACACTACAACATGATAACCCCAATGATGCAAAGAGCCTAATGGCAGCTTGTTAATTGCAAGGGTAGGGTAGGGTAGGGTAGGGTAGGGTAGGGTAGGGTAGGGTAGAATAGAATAGAATAGAATAGAATAGAATAGAATAGAATAGAATAGAATAGAATAGAATAGAATAGAACAGAAGAATGGATTATGAGTGGAACAAAACGAAATGAAATGAAATGGAACAGAACAGAATAACAGAGTTGGAAGGGACCTTGGAGGTCTTCTAGTCCAACCCCCTGCTTAGGCAGGAAACCTATACCATTTCAGACAAAAGGTTATCCAATTTTTTCTTAAAGAGATTCTTAAGTCATGGCATATTTAATACAGGTAGTCCTCAATTTACAACCAAAATGCAGGCAGGCAAGAAGAAAGAAAGAAAGAAAGAAAGAGAGAGAGAGAGAGAGAGAGAGAGAGAAAGAGAAAAAGAGAGAAAGGAAGGAAAAAGGAAGGAAGGAAGGACGTAATGGCTATAAGTGATCCCAAACGCTCAAACCATAAGCCATCTTTTGGCTTGTGGTGACTTGCATAGTTCACCCAAGCAGCGATTGATCCTTCTCAATGAGAATGTGTCGATCCAAAGCCTCTTTCCTACTGCAGATTCGAAAATCCACTTTCCTGGTTTCCAACAACAAACTCCAAACCTATCTTAGTCCAGTTCAGCATTTTGTGTGAACTCAACCAGCCAGTAACTCTAAAATACATCAGGAACTCTGTATCTAGGATTTTCAGTTCTGTTCAAAAGAAGTCATCGGATACCCAAATAGGCGAGCGTCACAATCGGAATAAAATCTTTGGGGATTTTTGTTGTCTAACCAGGTAGAGGATCTCCAAAACCAACTGGCGGAGACGGCAAATGAGAAGGAAAATCTTAAGAAGGAACTGGAGGTGCTGCGAAGCCGGCTTTCATTATGTGAGGTACCGAAGGAGAATTTGAGGCAGGGGTGAAATGTAAAATTTGTTACTACCGGTTCTGTGGGCGTGGCTTGTGTGTGTGGGGGTAATGTGACTGGGTGGGCGTAGCCAATTTTTTTTTACTTTTATTTTAACTTTTCAAAGCATTTTTTCTGCAAATGCAAAAAAAATGCTTTGAAAAGCCTCTGCCAATCAGGACGATCTGGGATCGTCAGAGCCTTTTCAAAGCATTTTTTAAACCACCTCTTCCGCTGAAAAGGGTACAGAAAAAAATGCTTTAAAAGTCTCTCTGATGATCCCAGCTGAGTTGCCTGGTCGTTTTAAAAAATGTTTTGAAAAGTCTCTCTGAGGATCAGGCAACTCAGCTGGGATCGTCAGAGAGGCTTTTAAAGCATTTTTTTCTGCAACCTCCTCCGGGGAAGAGGTGGTTTTAAAAATGCTTTGAAAAGCCTCTTGACGATCCCAGCTGAGCCGCGCGATCATCAGAGGCTTTTTTTTTTTTACTTTTAAAAGCATTTTTCCGGTGGAAGAGGTTGTAGAAAAAATGCTTTTAAAAGTTTTTTTAAAAAGCCTCTGTTGATCATGCGGCTCAGCTGGGCATGGTGGGGGGGGGGGGAGGGCAGGGATTTTTGCTACCGGTTCTCCGAACCACCTGCCACCATCGCTACCGGATCGAGCGATCCGGTCCGAACCGGGAGCATTTCACCCCTGATTTGAGGGTCACGTCATTCCTTTAAGGTGACCTTGAGATGCATTGTCTCGCTCAGATGGAGTGACCGCAGGGGTGTCAGGCTGCTAAATCCAAGCAAGACATTTTGTGATTCTTTCAAGGTGGTTTCATTATGGTTCCTCACCGGTAGACGGAATCTTGCCAAACAACAGCAGTCTAACATCCCTATCATAAAGCATCATCCAGTGTCACCTTGCAGAGGGATGGGTGGCAAACGAATTTAATAAATAATAATTTAATAGATAAAATGCATGTTCTGGGAACTGTTAGGGAGGAGCTGCCTTCTTTATCGTTACATAAACTATCTCAACTGAGTTGTCTCTTGCTCCTTTACACCCCCATCTGATGGAAGAGAATATTTGTAGCTCAAGGTTGAACTGTGAGGTCCTTGCTGCTTTCTGAGTTTGGCTTTTTTTTTTTTGCAGACGTTTTATGACGTCTAGGGAACATCATCAGTGGTAGAAAGTGGGGGGAGAGAAGGAGGAAGAGGAGGAGGAGGAGAACTGTGGGGTCCTTGGTGCTTTCTGAGCTTGGCTGCTTTCTTGCCCTCGTTTCCCTGTGCACTGATATTACCTAGTTTGGTAATGAAACGTCTGTGAGAAAACATATCAAGCTCAGAAAGCACCCACAGTCTTCCTCCTCCTCTTCCAAAACCCCACTCTGGTCTAGCCCTGATGATGTTACCTAGTTGGATAACGAAACGTCCGCAAGGAAACAACTAAACTAAACCAAGAGCCTTGGTGGCGCAGCAGATTGAAGTGCTGTTAAGTAGCACCAGCTGCCTGCAATTACTGCAAGTTCGAATCTCACCAGGCTCAAGGTTGACTCAGCCTTCCATCCTTCCGAGGTAGGTAAAATGAGGACCCGGATTGTGGGGGCAATAAGCTGGCTTTGTATAAAAAAGAACACCATTTAGGGGCCCTCGAAAGCCCTACTAAGCAGGTATATACAAAAGTGTGAAGGCTATTGCTTAATGCATTGTAAGCCGCCCTGAGTCTCCGGAGAAGAGCAGCATATAAATCGAACCAATAAATAAAATAAATAAATAAATAAACTCAGAGAGCACTAAGGACCCTCCATCCCTCCCTCCCTCTTGAGAATCCGGATGGCCTTCCATCACATCTGGACGGTATCTAAGAGAGACAAACACACCTTTGCATAAAGTCGTTTTCCAAAATAATTGCCTTTTCCTTCAGCCAAACGGAGTCTGTCGGCTCCTCTCCTTCTCCACAGAACTTGTCTTAGACTCCCACTTTTTGGGAAATCTCCCATCTCGTCTTCTCTTTGTGCAGAACGAGAAGGAAAATACCAGCTATGACGTTGAAACCCTGCAGGACGAAGAGGGGGAACTGCTGGAGTTTCCAGGTAAGGCTCGACTTGCAACGGTCCATTTAGTGACCATTCGAAGTTAACAATGAAAAAAAGGGACTTATGACCCTTTTTTCCACACAACCGTTGCAGCATCCCCACGGTCATGTGGACAAAATTGATCTGCTTCGCAACCAACTCACATTTATGACGATTTGCGGTGACCTAGGGTCACATGGAGATGAGATGACCCGTATTCCGTGTATTTGCCCAGTTCTTTTAACAACTTAAAAAGGGAATTTTGATCATTTTTCACACTTACGACCGTTGCGACATCCCTGTAGTCACGTAATCAAACTTCAGACTCATATTTATGACTATTGCAGTGTCCCCGGAGTCGTGTGGCCTCCTTTTGTGACCTTCTGATAAGCAAAGTCCATGGGGAAGCCAGATTTGCTTAACAATCGGGTCGCTAACTTATCAACTGCAATGTTTCGCTTAACGACGGTGGCAAGAACGATGGTAAAACGGGGCGAAATTCACTGAACAAACATCTGCCTTAGCAACAGAAATGTTGGGCTCAGTGGTGGTCGTAAGTCGAGGACTACCTGTATTTTTTTAACTTTAGCCTGGGGTGGGCTTCTCCACCAGGTGTAATCTATTTTTTTTGCACGTTTTCAACACACCCCCCCCCCCCATTTCTTCTTCTTCTTTTCCTTTTAGCAACTGCTGAGGTTCTCTCCAAGAAAACCTTAAGTGCCTCCACAGAAGAACTCTTAGCAACCCTGCAAGGCCAGATAGAATCCCTAACCCAGAAGAACAAAAAATTAATGGAAAAAATACAGGTAAATCCTAACTGGGCATTTACTCACCTGCTACGGAGAAATATTCCTTGAGTTAACCAACGATAAACTACAGGGAGCAGTTGTCGACTTGCAACAGTTCGTTTAATGACTGTTTCAAAGTTACAACAGCACCAAACAAAGTGTCTTGCGGCAACTTTTCACACGTACGTCCGTTGCAGCCTCTCCGTGATCATGTGATCCAAGTTCAAACAATTTGCAACTGGCATGTACTAATGGACAGTTGCAGTGTCCCAGAGTGATGTGATCTTTATGACCTTCTGGCAAGCAAAGTTGATGGGGAAGCCAAATTCACTTAACAATTTACTGATTCACTTAACAACTGTGGCAAGAGAGGTCCTAAAATGGGGCAAAACTCACATAACAACTGCCTCGGTTTAGCCACAGAAATTTAGGGCTCAATTGTGGTCATTAAGTTGAAGAATACAATATTTCGTTATATTTTATTGTTATTGTCAACAACAATAAATTCCCTCTTAGTATTAGCCACGGAAGGCAAAACCCAGAAGAAGAACAAAAAGTATTGGTCAAAAGCCGAGGACTAGCTATATGCATGAAACACAGTCACTGAGGCTGTGCATTAAATTCTCTCCTGAACACGCTTGTGGTTTTTTTTTTCTCTCTGTGCGTATCCAATAAATCAAATTTCCGTTTCGGGCAGGTTCTGGAGAAGGACGAGAAGGACCAGAGCGAGGCTGACTCTTCTGGGGACTTCATCCCTATCATTTTGTACGACTCGCTCCGATCCGAATTCGAGAAGCTGAAAGGACAGCAGCTGGAGGCTCAGGAGCTTCTGAAGTCCCTGGAAAGCAACGGAACAGATGGCAGCTCTCGTAAACTCGTCTCAGCGGCGGCTTACGAACAGCTGAAGGATGATTACGAGAAGCAAATCACGGCCCTTAAAGAAGCTTTGGAGAAGATCAGCCTCCAGGATGATCAGATCAGAGAGAACCGAGCGACGGAAAATAAAGCCGGATCGGAGCCGGAAGGAAAAAGCAAATTCAACCCGGTAACCCGAGAAGAGATGGAGGAGCTGATGAATGAGCTGAGCGAGACCCAGAAGAAATATCAGGCAGCTTTGGCTGAAGTCAAGATCCTTGAGGAACAGATCGAGCTGGGCATCTTGTCCGTGGAGGAGAAAGAAGCTACAGAGAGTTCCAGAATTGAACTTGAGACGGTCCAGGCTGCTTTGCACCAGACTCGGGAGGAGCTGAAGGAGCAAGATCAGAAGATGAAGGATTTGGAAGGGCTGCTCAGGGATCAAGAAGAAAGAGGGGCTCAAAACTGCTCCGTTGAGGCCTACGAGGAGATGAAAGCCACCCTTGGTGCCTCCTTGGATGCAGCGTCCCAGGAGAAAGAGGTCCTTCTAAAGAGATGCACCACTGCGGAAACAGAACTAAGAGAACTGAGGGCCACCTTGGAGGAGGAGAGACACGAGATGCTTGAAGGAAGGTCTTCCGTAAGCCAGGCCGTTCAGGAGGAGACCAGCAAGCTGCGAGAGCAGCTAACGGCCATGACGAAGCAACACGAAGAGGTGAAGGCTCACGTCGAGGAGCTCCAAGAACGCCGGGAGAAGCTGGAAGAGGAGCTTCAAGCGACCAAGGAGAGGCTGGCCTCTCAGTGCGTCTCCAGAGTGGACCACGAAGACATGGTGGAGAAGTTGAAGACCGCCCTCTCCGGGGCTGAGAAGAAGCTGCTGGAGATGAAAGAGAAGTACACCTCTACCCAAACCGAGCTGGCAGAACTTCAGAAGACCACCGAGGCCTTCACGCGAGAGTCGGTGCCCCTGGCCGAGCATGCCCGGGCCAAGGAGGCCTTGGAGGGCACCTTGTGGGAGTTGAAGGCCAAAGCAAAGCTGTTGGAGCAGGAGCTGAAAGCCAAAGCCCAAGAGGCCTCCCAACTCCAGGCCCAGCTGGACGAGATCCGTCAAGGCGCCGTTTCCAAGGAGGCCCATGAACAGCTGAGGGCCACCTCCCAGGCTGAAATCGAGGCCCTGAAGGCAAAGCTGAGCGACCTGGGCTCGAAACACGAACGGACCTGCACGGAAGTCTTCCAGGTGCAGCGGGAGGCCCTCTTCATGAAGAGTGAGAAGCACGCGGCAGAGGCGCAGCTAGCTGCCGCTGAGAAGCAGCTGCAGAGCCTGAGGGTGGAGTCCGAACGTCTCCAGGAGCTGCACAGCCACATCGAGGACTCAGCCAAGCTGGTCAAAGAGAAAGACAAGAAGGTGAGTCCTGTTTGATTCATCCCAAAAGGGGCTCTTGGACTTGTCCTACTGCAGTGATGGCTAACCTTTTTGCCGTCGCGTGCCAAAAGTGGGGGGAGCACAGAGGGGTTGTGCATGTGCGTGCCCAGATCCATAATTCAATGCTCCCCCCGTGCCCTACCCCCACCCCCCATGCGTGTGCATGCAACCTCCCTGCGCTCCCCCCACTTTTGGCACGCGATGGCAAATAGGTTACTGGTGGGCCTGGTAGGCCCGTTTTTCACCCTCCCCAGGCTCCAGAGGTTTCTTGGAGCCTGGGGAGGGCGAAAAGAGCCTCCCCCCCCCCCGGAGGCCAGAAACGGCCCGTTTCCTGACTTCTGGTGGGCCTAGAAGGCCCGAAAATCAGCTGGCCGGCATGCACATGCATGATAGAGCTGAGCTAGGGCAACGCTCGCATGCCCACAGATATGGCTCCGCGTGCCACCTGTGGCACACGTGCCATAGGTTCGCCATCACTGTCCTATTGCATCCAGTTTTGGTCACCACACTATAAAAAGATGTGGAGACTCTAGAAAGAGTGCAGAGAAGAGCAACCAGGATGATAATTATTATTATTATTATTATTATTATTATTATTATTATTATTATTTAATTTGTATCCTGCCCTTCTCCCAGAAGGGACTCAGGGTGGTGGTCAGCCAGAATTAAAATACATACAATACAAAAATTAAGATAAATTAAAAGATATTAAATCGATCGGCCTCCCAATTTAAAACCCCAAGTCTATAAAATTCAGAATCCCAATTTAAAAACCATTTAAGCTAGGCCGGCTTGCTGGAATAAGTAAGTCTTCAAGGCTTAGCGGAAGGTACGAAGGTCCGGGATCAGTCTTATTCCAGGAGGTAGCTCATTCCATAGGGCGGGTGCCCCCACAGAGATGAGGGGACTGGAGGCTAAAACATACGACGAACGGTTGCAGGAACTGGGCCTGGCTTGTCCAGTGAAGCGAAGGATCAGGGGAGACAGGATAGCAGTCTTCCAATATTTGGGGGAGCTGCCAAAGAGTGGAGGGGGTCAACCCAGTGGTGAAATGTAAAATTTGTTACTACCGGTTCTGTGGGCGTGGCTTGGTGGTGGTGGGTAATGTGATTGGGTGGGCGTGGCCAACTTTTTTATTTTATTTTATTTTTTACTTTTAAAAGCATTTTTTCCCCTACATCCGAAGAGGTTATAGAAAAAATGCTTTTAAAAGCCTCTGACGATCCCAGCTGAGCTGTGCGATCATCAGAGGCTTTTTTTTTTCTTACTTTCAAAAGCATTTTTTCGGCCGAAGAGGTGGTAGAAAAAATGCTTTTAAAAGTTAAAAAAAACAGCCTGGGAGGACGGGGGGGGGGGGGGGGGTGGGGGGGGGGGGGGAGGGATTTTTGCTACTGATTTTCTGAACCACCCGCCGCCATCGCTACCGGATGGGGCGATCCGGTCTGAACTGGGAGCATTTCACCCCTCGGTCAACCTATTCTCCACCCGAAGGCCAGACAAGGAATAATGGATGGAAACTGATCCAGGAGAGATTCAATGTAGAAATGAGGATAAATTTTCTGACAGCGAGAACAATCAACCAATGGAACAGCTTATGTTCAGAAGTTGTCGGTGCTCCAACACTGGAGCTTTTTTTTTTTTTTAAACTGGTTATCCGGAATGGTATAGGA
>WNWU01000395.1:471-54582 GCA_012654045.1 Ptyas mucosa | reverse complement strand
GCCCACCCCAGCCCCCCAAGGTCAAACACCATCCTCATGTGGCCCTCAATGAAATCGAGTTTGACACCCTTGGTCTAGACTCTTCTTAAAAACACCTAGTGATGGAGCACCCACAACTTCTGGTGGCAAGCTGTTCCTCTGGTTAATTGACCTCACTGTTAGGAAGTTTCTCTTTAATTCCAGGTTGCTTCTCTCCTTTGATTAGTTTCCAACCATTGTTTCTCGTCCTGCCCTCTATTTGGGGGGTCTGTGTGTGTTTGCGTGGATTTGTGCACGCACACACCCCCATGCTTGTTCCAAAACTTGATTTTGGCTTTGGAGCTGAATAGCTGCCCATCCCTAATAACTAACGCGTCCAAGTTAGCTTAAAAGTCCTGTTCAAGCATCAGGAATTAGTTATCCTTCATTCTAGCACGCACAGATAGTCCTTAAGTTACAAACACACATTTGAGCCCAAAATTTACGCTGCTAAGTGAGAAGCTTGTTAAGTGAGTTTTGCCCCATTTTACAATTTTTCTCGCCACATTTTTTAAGTGAATCACTGCAGTTAAGTTAGTAACACGGTTGTTAAGCGAACCTGGCATCCCCGTTGACTTTGCTTGTCAGGTCGCAAAAGCAGATCATGTGACTCCGGGACGCTGCAACCGTTATAAATGTGAGTCAATTGTCAAGTACCCGAGTGTAAATCGCGTGACCACGGGGATGCTGCAACTGTCATAAGTGTGAAAATTGGCCATAAGTAACTTTTTTCAGTGCCGTTGTAACTTCAAACGGCCACTAAACGAACTATTGTTTGTTTGTTTTGTTTTAATTTTATTTATATGCCGCCCTTCTCCGGAGACTCAGTGCGGCTTACAATGCGTTAAGCAATAGCCTTCATACTTTTGTATATTTATACAAAGTCAGTTATTGCCCCCACAACTGGGTCCTCATTTTACCCACCTTAGAAAGGATGGAAGGCTGAGTCAACCTTGAGCCTGGCGAGATTCGAACTCGCAGTAATTGCAGGCAGCTGGATGTTAAATGCTGCTTTAGTAGGAGGCATTAGCCTCCTATGCCACTCAGGCTCCTTATTGTAAGCCGAGGACGACCTGTATGGCAGTATTTCAATTTATTTTGACTCTTTCATAGAGCCACCTTAGGAACGAACTATGCAGGCTGATGTCCAACTGGTCAGCATCAGAGCCTCTGAAAAAGATAGCGCATTCCAGGCTCAATTCCCCACGGAGTTCTAAAGTCTTTCCTGGACCAAATTTTTATCTTTCCAGCCAGAGTTAAAGTATGGAAAGGAATAAGTAAATAAATAAATATATAAATATATAAATCCTTTAGAACCATATTTCTCAATCTTGGCAACCTTAAAGATATGCAGACTTCAACTGCCAGAATCCCCCAGCCCACAAAGCAACAATCACAAAAACCCATCCCAGACCTGATGGGATTGGTGGATATAACTGGAGAGGAAGTGTCTCAGATCATCCAGCCCCACGCCACGTAGGCCATTATAGGTCATAACCAGCAGCAGGAATTGAATCCAGAAGCCAACTGGCAATCAATGAAGCTCACAGAGCAAAGAGGTCATGAGAATGCCTTGGTGCTCTCTAAGCTTGTTTTCTTGGAGACGTTTCATGACCCAACTAGGTAATATTATCAGTGCTAGAAGGGAGTGGGGTTTATGGAAAGGAAGAGTGTGGGGTCTTTTGTGCTCTCTGTGTCAACTTGCAAAGCTTTCAAGTTGCCATGAGCAGGAGGGAGGGAGAACTGAAGAGCGGATTGATTTCTCTAACTGAAGCTACATTCCATACATGCTTCCGTACCGCAATCAGAAGGAGGGTGTTGGATTTCACAGCCAGCCAAAGTGGTTAATTGGAGAATGTGATTTATGACATGGCCAGGGAGGAGGGGAGAGACAGGGTCGTAGGGGAACGTAAATCTATGTGGGATTAGTTCTAACGGCATCCGAATATTGCCGAAATGGTGCTCCTAATAAACGACTGTATTTCTTTTGAAGTTTGGCTCATGGCTCATGGCTCATGGCTCATGGCTCATGGCTCATGGCTCATGAATTAATTAGGGCATCTTTCGGAAACTTCACACTCTGAGCTTGGTGGGATTTTTTGCAGACATTTCATTATCCAACTAGGTAACATTATCAGGGCTAGAAGGGAGTGGGATTTACGGAGAGGAAGAAGAGGAGGTGGAGAAGGAAGAGTGCGGGGTCCTTGGTGCTCTCTGAACTTGGTGGTTTTCTTGCAGACGTTTCATGACCCAACTACCTAGGTAACGTTATCAGTGCTAGTGTGATTAGCACTGATAACGTTACCTAGTTGGGTCATGAAACGTCTGCAAGAAAACCACCAAGCTCAGAGAGCACCAAGAACCCCTCATGTCAACCCTGAGCTACAAACATTCCTCTTTATCAGAGAGATCGTGACTGCTGATCTTGTAGGGATTCCCTCGAGCACCATCTCCTTGAATAGTGAGATTACAGATCTGTTGTCAGACGTCCGTCCTCTTGTAGGAACAAAGGCAAAAGTCCTCCTGCCAGCCAAAGCGCTTGATTAAATGCTGAGGAACATCTCCAGATGTTCATGATCTCATTTTTGTTTTTCCCCCCTTTCTGCTCCTCTCAGGGCCACATGGATGAAGATGTCCAAAGAATCCTCTTCCAGATTTTGAAGATGCAAAGTCTCCAAGAACAAGGCAGATGAGACAAGGCGACGGGTCGCAGACTCGAACCCGGGATGGGGTGGGCAGGCTGGGACATTTCTTTGGGGGAAGAAGGACATCAAGGTCACGCCAACTATCCAGTCCAACGGTGAGCCAGGAAGGGAGTAGAGCAGCTGGAACCCAAATGCCTTTGAATTGCTTCACAGCAGGCAGGAAATCCTTGGCGCCTTCACTTTGCCATGTCCACGGTGGCCAAAGCTCTCCCGGCTGAATATCTGCCTGCGATCACAATGTTAAAGGCTACAGGGTCATAGCAAGGGGGTAGAGTAGAAAGAGAGATGAAAGAACTAGGGTGGGACAGGGGCGTGATCCCTAGCGGTCAGCTGTTTTATTTCCACTGCATCTAATGGCAAAAAAAAAAAAAAAAAATTGGGTCCCTGTGCTTCCTTACTGGGGAATCTCACGCCAATCGGTCTCTCTGATCACAGACTACCGGCAGGGTTGTTGTTTTGGTAAAGCGGGGGCAAATATGTAGCTTTGACTTCTGTACCAGGGTGTCGGTGTGTGAGTGTGCGTGTTAAATGGTTGAATTGAGGGTCACAATTGCATAATCGAAGCCAGGTTTCTTTTTAACGCGTTTTGTAACACATGCAAAGGAGTAGGGTGTCCATCTTGACTTTTTTGCCCGCCCTGCTTTGTGCAGAGAAGCAGTGGGATGGAAATGTAGTAATCTTTTTTTTTTTAACACAGGGAAAGGACAAAGTTAGTTACAGGTAGTTCTTGACTTATAACCATTTAATGACCAGAGTTACAGCACTGAAAAAAATGACTTATGGCCATTTTTCACACTTACGACCATTGCAGCCTCCCCAGTCACGTGATCCAAATTCAGACACTTGGCCACTGACTTGTATTTATGACAGTTGCAGTGTTCCAATGTTACGCATTCCCCTTTTGCGACCTTCTGACAAGTCAGTGGGGAATCCAGGTTCGCTTAATGACCATGTGACTCATTCAACAACTGCAGTGAGTCACTTGTCAAGAACGGTCGTAAAATGAGGCAAAATTCACCTTACTGTCTTGCTTAACAGCCAAAATGTTTGGCTCAATTGTGGTCGTAAGTTGAAGACTACCTGTATGGGAAGTCTGGGATCCAAAAGCAAGTCACTGTATCTGCTGAAATTTTACAGTCTGCGAAAAACAACCCTGCGAAGATGTTACATCAGGCAAATGAGTTTAAATTCTTAACATTTAATCACTGTTAATTGTCTTTTAAAATTGAAATGATTGGGATGAAATGCCCAAAATTGGGAAAACTCTTAGTAGCCAGGGGGAAAAAAATGCAATTGTAGTCTTCCATAATTTTAGCATGCATTTGAGAATGAATCTCAGTGGCTTAATTTCTGGATCAGGGTGCAAATAAGATAATGTTGCAAATAAGATTTCCAGTCAAATTATGCAACTCCTTAGCCTTTCCCGTGACTTCCAACGAATTATAGTAATTTGTGCTAAAAAGTAAAAAAAGAATTTCTTCCTGCACTGAGCAGAATTGGATATTGTCTAGGGTTCCTTTCATTCTACCTGTATGTCTGGTTTTCACAAAAATCAAGATGGCAGCCACAATACAGATAGTCCTCGACTTACGACAGTTCATTTAGTGACCGAAGTTGCAATGGTACTGAAAAAAGTGACATGACAGTTTTTCATGCTTACAACCATTGCAGCGTCCCCATGGTCAAGGGTACAAAATTCGGGCACAGGGCAACTGGCTCATATTTATGACAGCCGCAGTGTCCTGGAGTCATTTGATTCCCTTTTGGGACCTTCTGACAAGCAAAGTCAATAAGTTTAAGTTTATTTAATTTGTATACCGCCCTCCTCCCGAAGGACTCGGGGCGGTGAACAGCCATAAATAAAACATATAAATACAACATTTAAAACCCACTAAAATCCAATTAAATAAATTTGGCCATAGAAATATTAAAACCCCAATAATTTAAAACAAATTAAAATTTATAATATTAATTAAAAAGTGGGAATCAGGCCAGGCCTGCCTGACAAAATAAAAAGGTCTTAAGAGCGCGGCGAAAGGTGCGTAGGTCTGGGATCCTCCGAATCTCCGGGGGGAGCTCATTCCAGATAGTAGGTGCCCCCACAGAGAAGGCTCTCCCCCTGGGGGCTGCCAGTTGACATTGTTTGGCCGACGGCACCCGGAGGAGGCCCTCTCTATGAGAGCGTACCGGCCGGTGGGAGGCCACTGGTGGTAGTAGGCGGTCTCGTAAATAACCAGGTCCTAAGCCATGGAACGCTTTAAAGGTAGTTACCAAAACCTTGAAGCGCACCCGGAAGACCACCGGGAGCCAGTGCAGCTCGCGCAGGCGAGCTGTCACACGGGAACGCCATGTCACTCCCGTAACCACCCGCGCGGCCGCACTCTGCGCCAGTTGGAGCCTCCGGGTGCTCCTCAAGGGGAGCCCCATGTAGAGAGCATTACAGTAATCCAGGCGGGAAGTGACGACAAGGAAGCCAGGTTCACTTAACAATCGTGTTCCTAATTTAACAATTGCAATGATTCACTTAGCAACCGCGGTAAGAAAGGACGTGAAGTGGGCCAAAATTCACTTAACGAATGCCTCACTTAGCAACAGAAATGTTCGGCTTAATTTTGGCCGTAAATTGAGGACTCCCTGTATTGTGATAAGAGCTTTGCTTTGGTTTAAAATGTGCCTCGAGGCTGCCATCTTGTCTTTTTGGGGGGAGCTCACCCCTTGAGGACACCCCTGATTCTGTGGCCAACTGACTTGGTTCCTTGATTCTATGCAGGCTTTAAAATGACATTCTTCCAGATAGTTTTTTTTTTTAGGTGCATTTTAAAATCTGGTATCTCTGCACAAGGAAGCAAAGATTGTAAGGCAAGAATGTGACTTTACATTTAGGATGGGCAAGGTTTGATTGTAGGGATGTGTGAACTTGGTGGCTCCAATGGTCAAATTCTGTGGACCACTGTTGGAATTTTTAAGGAAAAGGTCCAGCCTGTGTTTTTTTCAGTTAGAGATGAGGTTAGGATTAGAGATTAAGTTTACTTTTGCTGTATTGTATAACAGTGCTTGTTAACCATGGCAACTTTAAGATGAGTGGACTTCAACTCCCAGAATTCCTCAGGCGCCCATGCTGGCTGGGGAATTCTGGGAGTTGAAGTCCACCCATCTTAAAGCTGACAATTAACAAATACAACCATAGGACCATACTGCACATGCAACCTTTCTTGAAATGAAAAGAAAAAAAAAGTCATTGGATTCAGCACCGGTTGGATCACGGTTCAAATGTCCCTTCCACTTCTCTTTGCTTTTTATGATCTATAGAGCAGAAGTGGGCAACGATTGTGGACTTCAACTCCCAGAATTCCTGAGCCAGCATGGCTGGCTCAGGAATTCTGGGAGTTGAAGTCCACAAGTCATAAAAGGGACATCGTTCCCCACCCCTGCCAGAGTTCAGAAGCAAATTGACCACAAGAACTCCACAACTGCACATCGTTGTTAAACGCCAAAGTTGCATAGAGGGTTTGACTACTGAGCTGTGGATTTGGGGCTGTTTTTGTGTATATGTGCGTTTCAAAGGCCAAAGCAATGAATACAGGAGCGGCAGTGAGATCGGTTTAGCTAAAGATGCCAACCTTACGGCCTGATTTTCCTTCTGCGCATTCATAAGGAGCTTAATGAAGACAAATAAAGACAGTCCTCGTTTAGCGACTGCCTCATTTAGCGATCACTATTACGACAAGGATGGAAAAAAGTAACTTGGCCAGCCGTCCTTGCATGGATGATCTCTGCAGGTCTGGAAGGAAAAAAGAAAGCTAGAGTGAAACTTTGGTTTCACTTACGTGACCGGTTTACTTAACGACCAAGATGCCAGTCCCAATTGGGGTTGCTAAATGAAGACTACCTGTACAGTGTTTTTCAGAACATAGATAAACAGAGTTGGAAGGGACCTTGGAGGTCGTGTTCCCTACTAAATACAGGCAGTCCTCGAGATACGACCGTAATGAAGCCTGCCAATTACGGTCACTTCTTGAGACATTCGTTAGGTGAAACAGCCTCATCGAACGCTCCCCCATTCCTTGCTCTTCCCGATAGAAACGCTAAACGAACCAAAACGAACAGGAGAGTCATTCAACGGAGCCTCGGAGGTGGGAGAGACCCTCAGAGGGTTGCCTGCCATAGACCTCCCGAGTCTATCCCCACTCACGGTCATTCTCACTGGGATCCCTGCAATCCTTCCTTGGCACCAGCAATCAAGGACATATCGGGGTAGATGGCGATTGGAAGCCGAAGAAAAGAAGGGAGAAATAGAACACAGATAAACAAGAGTCGTAAGGGACCTTGGAGGTCTTCTAGTCCAACCCCCTGCTGGCGCAGGAGACCCTATACCATTTCAGATAAATTATTGTCCAGTCTCTTTTGGATGGTGCACCCACAACTTCTGAATGCAAGTGGTTCCATTGGTTGACTGCTCTCCCCATTAGGAAATTCCTCCTTAGTTCTAGTTTGCTTCTCTCCTTGGTAGTTTCCATCCATTGTTCCTCATCTTGCCTTTCGGTGCTTTGGAAAATAGCTTGACCTCCCTCGTCTTTGTAGGAGCCGCTCAACTATTGGAAGGTTGCTATCATGTCCGCCGTAGTCCTTTTTGTTAAATTAGGCCTGAGGTCTTCAAACGTGGCAGCTTTAAGACTTGCGGATTTCATCTCCCAGAATTCTGGGAGATGAAGTCGGCAAGTCTTAAAGCTGCAACGTTTGAGGACTCCTGAATTAGGCATACCCAATTCCTCTATGAGAACTGACGAGGATGAGAAGTAGTGGCACAGAAATATTGTAAGAGTTTCATAAACTTTTGATTCCTATAGTATTTTGGAACAGGGTCATTGGGTCCATGACCCTGTTGCAAAATATTACAGACATTTGCCACGAGGCTGTGTAAGAAACTGATCCTGCAGAGCCAGGTGACTTTCTCCGAGGCTTAAAAATCAAAAAGGCAAGTTAGCTGAGCCCCTGGAGCAAACTTGGGTCCTGCTTGGGTGAGATCTCCCCTTCGTTTCTGTGGCTTCTGAGCCCCAAATTCTCATTTCTCCTTCCTTTCTTCGGCTTCTGTGCTCCAGCTGATTCGGTGCCACTGCCTGATTTCCATTGGGTGGACGAAGGTATCCAGGAGGACGGCGGCTGGGTGGGTGAGCTTCCCTGATGTCGGTCATAAGACTAAATTACTATAGCCGTCGTATCTTTGAAACCAAGTTGTCAAGTAGCTTTTGGGGAGTCGTTCGTAAATTCAAATGGTCGCTAAGCGACCTGTCGTAGGTGGAAGACTACCTGCATTCAGAATACAGAATAACAAGAGTCGGAAGGGATCTTTGAGGCCATCTAGTTCGACCCCCGGCTCAAGCAGGAGTCTCTATACCATTCTGGACAAATGGTTGTCCAATCTCTTTTTGAAAACCTCCAACGATGGCCTTGTCATTGTTTTTCCTTGAAGACGTTTCGCTTCTCATCCAAGGAAGCTTCTTCAGTTCTAACTGAATGGCGAAGAACAGAAGGATTTATATTCCTTGCAATCCTTCCGTTCTCCATCGTTCAGTCAGAACTGAAGAAGCTTCTGGGATGAGAAGTGAAACGTCTTCAAGGAAAAACAAAGGAAGTCCAGTTGCTTTTTTGAAAAAAGCACCTTTGGGACAACCAAGACCTGGATGGCTGAGAATCTCCATAGACCGCCTCCATTGGAAGCAAGATGCTCAGCCTATTCCAAATATTAAGATGTCGTTTTTTGCATTTAAGTCTGTGTGTGTTGTCCGAAGGGCCAACCTGGGTCAAAGTAGCGTAGGGAGACTGCATTTCAATAGTGGCTGGAGAGTGAGGGCATTTCTGGAGGGGCAGTCAGGAGTTTTAAGGGGGAAACTGGCTTTCTTAAGCATCTTTAAGGCACAATGGAATTTTTAGCTCTCGTAATTCTGGGTGGGCACAGAAGAAATGTTGGCAATCTACCATTTTTCCTCCCTAACATTAAAAAAATTGGAAATTCTGGACAGGTGGGGGCATCATAAGATAAAGCAACAGGGGAAGAAGCTTGGTTAATAATTTCCTTGCATGGTTCAGCAGAGGATCTGTACGAAAATTCACTGTGTCGCTGCCTTTCTTTTCACAATTCACAGCAATAAAACATCTGCCTTCGCTCTGTTTATTTAACTCTTTTCAAAATCTTGAGGTCTGGCAGGTTGACGATCCTGTTTCTGCCAGTTCCGCGGGTGACAAAAACTTGAATTGATCCCCATTATTGGGGAAAAAAGAGGTCCCAGCTAGAGGGATAGAATCAAGATCACATGAAGTCTTAATACCACTTTATAATGCCTGGGT
Organism: Ptyas mucosa; assembly: GCA_012654045.1. Taxonomy (NCBI): domain Eukaryota; kingdom Metazoa; phylum Chordata; class Lepidosauria; order Squamata; family Colubridae; genus Ptyas; species Ptyas mucosa. The sequence goes on along the minus strand of WNWU01000395.1, from coordinate 45,514 downwards.
AAGACCACACTTGAAATGCTGCATCCGGTTTTGATTACCATGATATTAAAAAAGATGTTGATGTCAGGTTCTGATGTCATCTCCAATAAATTGCACTCCCAAGCGATTAGTCTTTGCTGAAATATTTCATTCATTGAGAACGACAGATCTGGTCCCAACTTCGTCGTAGCCAATACGAACCCTCTGACCCCAAAACCTTCCCCTTCCGTTCCCCCAAACCTCATCTTCTTATTGGCCGTCTTCCAGCTCAATCTTCTCAGCTCCTGCCTCCAAACCCAGGAATTCCCCCCTCCCATCCCATCTCCAAGCGACCCTATCTACAGAGAAAAATAAGCAGGTAAAAGTTCAAGCCTCATCTCCTCTTTATGGCAGCCTTAAAGGGCTGACAGTTGAGACTCTCGAAAGAGTGCAGAGAAGAGCAACAAAGAGGATGAGGGGACTGGAGGCTAAAACATATGAAGAACGGTTGCTAGAACTGGCTATGTCTAGTTTAATGAAGGACTAAGGGTGACATAATAACAGTGATCCAATATTTGAGGGTGATCCATAAAGAAGAGGGAGTCAGCCTATTCTCCAAAGCACCAGAAGGCAGGACAAGACACAATGGATGGAAACTAACCAAGGAGGTAGCTAACCTAGAAGTAAGAGAGAAATTTCCCGACAGAACAATTAACCAGTGGAACTGCTTGACTCCAGAAGTTGCAGCTACTCCAACACTGGAGGTCTTTAAGAAGAGATTGGATAGCCATTTGTCTGGAACGGGGTAGGATTTCCTGCCTGAGCGAGGGGTTGGACTAGAAGACCTCCAAGGTTCCTTCTAACTTTGTAGTGTTACTGGGCTAAATTCCCGTGGGGAGACTAGGGCTGAAAAACACAATAACCTGCATTTTTGTCTGCTTAAAACCACAGCATGACTGCCTCAAACAGCAGGAAGGTTTAAGAAAACATTCATTAAAATCCACTTCCCTGGAGCAGAGGACAATTAGCATCCAAATCAAATCATTTCCTTGTTATTTTCTCACCCCTTCCCGCTAGCTTAGTTTCCCAAGATCCTTTTGAAGGCTTGATTAAGCCACAATACATTCCATGCAGGGTTCCCTTCTTGTCCTGTTCTGACTGCTTGATTTGAAAAGGGGTTATTATATTGCTGGCAAAAGTTTGGAAGATGTTAGACTAAATGACTGGCAGGGGAGGGGAGGGGGGCTCAAAGATCTTCTCTAGGAGAAAAGGCTAAAATATTTGAGATCCTTTATCTTGGAGGGATAAGGCATGAGAGGAAAGTTACAGAATAACAGAGTTGGAAGGGACCTTGGAGATCTTTTTTTAAAATTATTATTTTAAAAGTTTTACAAAAATTACAAACATTTTCTCCCCCCATCCCTCTCCCCCTCCCCTCTCCCCCCCCCGACTTCCCCATCCTCCCTCCCTTCCAACCTCCCCCCTCCCCCCTCCCCGGACTTCCCAGAACAGATACAGGGTAAAGCATTTAACAATCATAAACTAAAATAATCTAACATTTTATAGGTTACAAATTCTCATGAGATCTTTAACTCCATACAGTTTAAGTAGCTGTAATCCTAAACTAGTAAGTTAATAATATTTCATTCAAAGGCTACTTGGAATTTTTTAGTTTGATATCTATTTTGAATATAGTCGATCCATCTTCTCCACTCCAATACATATCTTTCATTTGAATAATCTTTCAAATATGCTGAAATTTTCGCCATATCCACCAAATTCCCTACTTTTAAGATCCACTCTGCAACCGAAGGTATCTCTTCCTTCTTCCAAAACTGCACCACCAAAAGTCTGGCTGCTGTTATTAAATTTAAAATCAATTTGGTCTCACAGTTTGACAGGCTTCCTGGGGGGCTCTCACCCTTTGCGCCCCAGGATTTCTCCTAGGGCTCTTGGGGAGCTCTACTCTAGCCTGTCTGCTCACCTCTCCCTCCTTTGCCCAGGGAGAGAGTTTCCGAGCCGCGAAACAGCTGTTTTTCGGCTGTTTCAGCGGCTCCACGGAATCAGGAGATGGACGCTTCGGGAGATGCGTCTGCAACGCTCGCGGTGCCAACCGGAAGTCCATCTTGGAGATCTTCTAGTCCATACCCATCATTCAAGCAGGAAACCCTGTATCAGTGATGGCTAACCTTTTTGCTGTCGCGTGCCAAAAGCGGGGGGGAGAGCAGGGGGATCGTGCGTGTGCGTGCTCACCGATAATTCAATGCCCACCCGTGCACTGCCCTTTCATGCATGTGCGCGTGCTCCCCCCATGCTCCCGGCACGTGATGGCACAGTAGGCCTGTTTTTCACTCTTCCCAGGCTCCAGAGGCTTTCTAGGAGCCTGGGGAGGGCAAAAACGGCCTTCCTCAACCCCCCTAGAGGCCGGAAACAGCCCATTTCCTGACTTCCAGTGGGCCCGGAAGGCCCAAAAATCAGCTGGCCGGTGGGCACATGTGTGCTGGAGCTGAACTATGGCAACACTCGTGTGCTCTCAAATATGGCTCCACGTGACACCTGTGGGACCCGTGCCATAGGTTCGCCATCACAGCCCTATATGATTCCAGACAAATGGCTGTCCAATCTCTTCTTAAAAATTTCCAGCGATGGAGCAACCTTCCCTATTCCCTTATATTCCAGTGACGGAATACAGAGAGTCCTCCACTTACGACCACAACTGAGCCCAAAATTTCTGTGGCTAAGTGAGGCAGTTGTTAATTGAACTTTGCTCCATTTTATGACCTTTCTTGCTGCGGTTGTTAAGCGAATCACTGCCGTTGTTCAATTAGTAACACGGTTGTAAACTGAATCTGGCTTCCCCATTGACTTTGCTTACCAGGAGGTTGCAAAAGGGGATCGCGTGACAATGGGACGCTGCAACTGTCGTAAATGTGAATCAGTTGCCAAGCTTCTCAATTTTGATCATGGGACGTGGGGATGCTGCAATGGTCGGTCAGGTGAAAAATAGCCATAACTGAGATCATGAGGGCTCTATCCATGGAGAGTTCCAAGGAACCTCATAGAAGCAGCAGATTTGGGGATCTTATTGCTCTACCTATTGTCTTCAGATGACCAGGAACCAAATGGTTTCATACTACCATATTCAGACTTCACTATTGAATAAAAAACACTTTCCAGACTTCCTCGGATGGGCACAAAACAGGAGAACGTTGGTTTGCTTCAATGGACTGTCATTATCTACACCAGCGGTCCCCAGTTTTTTCTGGCATTGTGAATCGGTTGGGGTGGGGGGGAAAGACGGGATGGTCCCACCCAAGTGGTGAGCGAGCACGTGCATGCACGTGTAGCTCCATTTGTGTGAGTGGTGGGCACACGCACCCATCACTTGTGCAAATGGAGCTGCGTGCACACCCCACCACTTCCGCAGCCTAGTTCCAAACAAGCCACAGCCCAGTACTGGTCTGGGGGTTGGGGACCCTGATTTATACTCTTTCTAGATGTTTGTCCTTATGCAGGATTAATTTGGAAAAATCAGAGATACCGGATATCAGTGGCTCCCCGATAACACCTGATTCTTCAATTTTGCTGCACAGTACCTGTTATTGAAGAATTGGGACATTCTTCGGAATTGGGAACTAAATTGGCCTGAGTTTTTCAAACTGGATTCTGTGAAGGTCCAGATTCCTGCAAGGACTTGATAGATTGATCGATCTTGACAGACGTGAACACTGCGCCCTATCTAACAAAGTGAAACTCAGCAGGGGGGAAAGTACAGTTTTTACACTTAGGCAAGAAAAATCAGATATACAGGCAAGGAATTACAGGCTTAATATCAGTAACTGTGAGAGGGATCTTGGAGTCCTGGTGGACGATCGCTTAAATATGCCTGAGTGGCGTAGGAGGCTAATGCCTCCTTTAAGGCAGCATTTAACATCCAGCTGCCTGCAATTACTGCGAGTTCTATTCTCATCAGGCTCAAGGTTGACTCAGCCTTCCATCCTTTCTAAGGTGGGTAAAATGAGGACCCGGTTTGTGGGGGCAATAAGCTGACTTTGTATAAAATATACAAAAGTATGAAGGCTATTACTTAACCCATTGTAAGCTGCCCTGAGTCTCCGGAGAAGGGCGGCATATAAATAAAATAAAAAAATAAAAAAAGAGCCAGCACTGTGCTGCAGCTGGCAAAAAAGCCAATGCAATCCTAGGCTACTTAAACAGAGAGATAGAATCAAGATCACATGAAGTGTTAGTACCACTTTATAATGCCTTGGTAAGGCCACACTTGGAATCCTGCATCTGGTTTTGGTCACCGCAATATAAAAAAGAAGTGGAGATTCTAGAAAGAGTTCAGAGAAGAGCAACAAAGATAACTCGGGGACTGGAGGCTAAAACATATGAAGAACGGTTGCAGGAACTGAGTATGCCTAGTTCAGTGAAGAGAAGGACTAGGGATGACATGACAGCAGTGTTCCAATATTTGAGGGGCTGCCCCAAAGAAGAGGGAGTCAAGCTATTCTCCAAAGCACCTGAAGGCAGGACAAGAAGCAATGGATGGAAAATAATCAAGGAGAGAAGCAACTTAGAACTAAGGAGAAATTTTCCGACAGTGAGAAGAATTAATCAGTGGAACAACTTGCCTCCAGACGTTGTGGGTGCTCCAACACTAGAGATTTTAAAGAGATTAGACAATCATTTGTCTGGAACGGAATAGTCTCCTGCTTGTACAGGGGGTTGGAATAAAAGACCTCCAAGGTCCCTCCCAACTCTGTTATTGTGAATTATTAACCCAAAGTCTATTTTGAACACAATGGATCTCTCCCTCGTTGCACTCGCCCATCCTATTAATTCCTGTGTTGACTCCCCATCTCTGACTCACTCTATTCTTCCCATGCGTGCGTATTACAAACCCAACTTCCTGCTTGCCCTCCCACATCAACCCACATTGCCTTAATCAGCCCATGTTTTCTAAGGAGCATCTGAGGGAGTTAAGAGAGAGCCAGGTGTGTAAATAGTGTGGCTGGGGAACTTTGCAAGCCAAGAAAGCTTGAAATCTGAGGTTTTCTTCTAATTCGTTTCACAACGTTAAGAGTGATCGTGGTGAGTCCCTTTCCCTCTTTACTGCCTAAGATACTTTTCCTGATTTCGGTCTAGTTATCACTTCATCCTAAATGAAGCAAAGACGGAGTGGTTTTTTAAAAGTGAGAAGACCAAGAGATGCAGAATCCTGGAAAAATGTGTCTCCTTCGGCACTGTGGACCCTAATTGTGTAAATGTATCTGCAGAACCTCAAGAATCTGCTTAATCATCAGAATGGCATCCTGTTTAGGAGAAAGTCCTACTGAGCTGTTTGGGAATTAATAAAGATATTTAGGATAGCCGCTGTTAGGCTGTCACGCATGTGTGCCCTAATCTCTTTGGAGTGAGATTTCCTCTGGAGTAAACACGTGTGAGAATTGTGTTTGCAAAGCCAGGCAGGCAGGCGAAAGTTGAGTCTTTCAGTGGCTTCAGGTAGCATGCACAATGCAAAATAATCCAATTTCATCCAATACAGGTAGTTGAGTTATGATCACAATGGAGCCCAAAATTTCTGTTAAGTGGGACATTTGTTAAGGGAGTTTTGCCCCATTTTACAACCTTTCTTGCCACCGTTGTTAAGTGAACCAGGGCAGTTAAGTTAGTAAGACAATTATTATTAAGTGAATCTGGCTTTCCCATTGACTTTCCTAGTCAGGTTACGAAAAGTGATTACCTCGTAGGATGTTGCAATCATCATTAATACAAGTAAGTTGCCAAGCATCCGAATTGTGATCACGGGACCATGGGGTTCAGTGATTCACTGAACAGCTGTGGCAAGAAAGGTTGTAAAAACGGGGCAAAATTCACTTCACAAATGTCTCACTTAGCAACATAAATTTGGGGCTCAATTGCGGCCGTACGTCGAGGACTACTTGTATTTGGAGACCAACGTTGGTTTTATTATCTTAGTAGACAAATGGACTGGGATCCACATTGTGGTACTACAGTTGAGAAGAGAAAGAGGAACAAGTTTGCTCTGCAACGTAAGTACTTCTTAGTACAATAATATATTCATGCTATTTCTATTTCTAAAGTCCAGAACAGCGAGATAACATTTGGAACTGACTCAGAGACACTTTCTTCATTCATTGGATCATAATTGATTTAATTCCTTCAGAGATTAGAACAGCCCCCACTCTAACACTCTTCTGGAAGGCGCTGAAGACCTGGTTCTGCCACCGGGGAACCCAGAGCGGGATGGAGCCCATTAAATGGCTCGTGTGATCTGCTGTCGCCAGGACGGGGGTGGGTGGGAGATGATTTTGTTATATTGTACTATATTCATTTATTTGATTCTTTTTGTTAGATTTTATTGTTTTAAATGTGGTCTTATATTCTGTAAGCCACCTTGAGTCGCCATGGGCGAATAGCAGGGGTGAAATCTACTTACCTTCCTTACTGGTTCGGAAGCTCACGTGCCGCATGCACAGAAGGTAAAAAACACATTACTTCCTAGTTAAAACCAGGAAGTAATGACACCTGTGTGGGTGGGCGGAGCTTTGCTCCGCCATTGCTACCGGATTGCTGAACCAACGGCCAAGATCGCTACCGGACTGGGCAATCTGGTTTGATCTGGAAGCATTTCACCCCTGGAGAATAGCGACAATATAAATTCAATAAATAAATATGTAAATAAAAATAAGAAGGGGGAGTAGGATAACCAGATATAGAATAACAGAGATGGGAGGGATCTTGGAGGTCTTCTAGTCCAACAACCTGCATAATCAGACTTGCAAGATTCTGTTATTACAGCCATCTCAACAAAGGCCTCATTTTGATACTTGCATTCCGGAATATATTTGTGTTCTCGACAAAAGGAAAATAATGCACATCTGAGATTGATTTAAAAACTAATTATTGTGCCTCCGAGCAGGCAATGAAACAGACATAGCTTTGTTATCCTCTCTGCAAATCCAAACAGCCTCTATTTTACTGGCCACTGGAGAATGGCGTTCTCCATTTCCAGATGTGGAAGCCTGCCTCAATTTGCTGCAGCTGCCAAAAAAGCCAGCGTAAGTCCTAGGCTACATGAACAGAGGGATAGCATGGGGGGGGGGGGGGTTAATGCAGGGGTGAAATGCTCCCGGTTCGGACCGGATCGCCCGATCTGGTAGTGGAGGTGGGTGGTTCAGAGAACCAGTACCAAAAATCTCTGCCCCCCCCCATGCCCAGCTGAGCCGCACAATCATCAGAGGCTTTTTTAAAAAAAAATTTTAAAGCATTTTTTCTACCTCTTCTGCCAAAAAGAGTTAAAAAGAAAAAAAACCCCTCTGATGATCGTCAAAGGGATTGTCAGCTGATGATCCCAGCTGAGTTGCCTGATCTGCAGGTTTTTTTTTCTTTTAAACGCCTCTGATGATCCAAGCTGAGTTGCCTGATTGTCAGAGGCATTTAAAAGAAAAAAAACCTCTGCTGATCAGGCAACTCAGCTGGGATCATCAGAGCCTTTTGAAAGCATTTTTAACAACCTCTTCGCCCAAGAGGTTGTAGAAAAAATGGTTTTAAAAGGAAAAAAAATGGCCATGCCCACCCAGTCACATTACCAACCAACACCACCACCACCCCCAAACAGAACCGATAGTAACAAATTTTAGATTTCACCACTGGGTTAATGTGACTGGGTGGGCGTGGCCAACTTTTTTTTAAAAAAAACTTTTTTAAAGTTTAAAGTTTTTTTAAAGTAAAAAATGCTTTGAAAAGGTTAAAAAAAGGCTCCGATGATTGTGCGCCACAGCTGTGATCATCAGAGCCTTTTTTTTAACCTTTTAAAAGCATTTATGTTTTTTCCTTGACAAAGGCGTTTCATTTCTCATCCAAGAAGTTTGTTTAGTTCTGACTAGGTGGTGGAAGGGGATGGAAGGATTCGTTCCGATTGGTTCATTAGTTCATCCAGTCAGAACAGATGCTTCCATCCGTCCCCCCTTCAGTCAGAACTGAAGGAGCTTCTTAGATGAGAAGCGAAACATCTTAAAGGAAAAACAAAGTCTAGTTGCCTTTGGAAAAAGCACATTTGTGACAACCATGACTTGGATGACTGAGAATCTCCATAGACGTTTAATCAGTGGAATGTCTTGAAGACTCCTGGAATTGCAGATGCTCCATCAATGGAGGTTTTCAAGAAGAGATTGGACAGCCATTGAGATAGTGTAAGTCTCCTGCCTTGAGCAAGGGGTTGGACTAGAAGACCTCCAAGGTCCCTTCCAGCTCTATGATTCTATGTTCCATGTTCTAAATATACTTCTCAACCTCACTAGCCAGGAAGAGAACCAGGTACTGGTTGTAGCATAGCAGGCCTTGACGATGACTTTGAAAGATCTGCAGGGTTAATTCCCTTTTCCTGAAAGGGCAGAGCCAACCCTTTTGAAGATCTCAGGTCCCTGAACTCAAAGTTAAAAGCCAGATCTTCTCTTTTAGTTGTCATCTTTTTCATCTCAGGTGGCTGATCTCCAGGCTTGGGAAAGTGGTGGGTGAAGAGGAACAGCCACTTCTTTGACCAGCTGGGAAAAAAATAGAGTCAGCAAGATAGGTCCAACCACATTGATCTGAGTTCTTTCAAGGTATCAACAATTATGGGATGGAAGCGACTCTGTTGATATTGCTTCTGACGACGCTCATCCAAGTTTCTTGAGTGGGTTGAGTCATCATAGGAGTGCAGAGGGTGGCCTCTGAGGGGCTGGTGCCTGGTTTACTAATGGAAAACTACAGACCAGGTAAAATTTGGCAATTTTCACAGGAAATAAGATAGAAGCCAGAAAGAAAATGTAAGTCTCCATGAAGCAGGGAATCAATCTGTGGAAGATGATGCCACAATAGGTGGTGTTCACAGCCAATTCAGGCGGCCTTTAAGAGTAGTTTACACGATAGCAGTGTTCCAATATTTGAGAGGCTGTCACAGAGAAGAGGGGGTTCAACCTATTCTCCAAAGCACCTGAAGGCAGGACAAGAAGCAACAGATGGAAACTAACCAAGGAAAGGAGCAACCTGGAATTAAGGAGAAACTTCCTGACAGTGAGGACAATAAAGTGGAACAGCTTGCCTTCAGAAGTTGTCTGTGCTCCATCACTGGAGGTTTTAAAGACAAAATTGGACAGCCACTTGTTTGAAATAGTAGTCTATTTGGGCTACAAAACCTCTAAGATCCCTTCCAACTGTTATTGTTGTCCCTCTTTCCCCTCCCCTCCTCATTCCCTCCCTCCCTCCCTCTCCCACCCCCTCAGATGTGGCCTCCTCCAAAGATCTGCACTGCCTGCCTTCCCTCAGCAGTGTTTCCTTCCATTCTTTCTCTGAACTTCCTTTTAATTCCTCACTGCATGAAGTTTATTTATTCAGGCTCTCCTCCTGTCACACATGCTATCTATCCTCTGACTGAATATCTCTTGATTTCCCATCCCTCATCGTGTTTCTTTCCCTGCCAATTCTCCTGGCTGCAGTTTTTTTTTTTTGTCTGAGAGAAACTCATAACTCAGAGGAGTAGGGCAGGGGAAGAAAAACAAGACTGCTGGCCAGTCCATTCATTTTTCTGATGTGAACAAGGAGCGAGCAGGGAAAGCTGTTCCCCCACCCCCCCGTTCCAAATTCCAACAAATATCCCAGTGCAAGAAGAGGAGGATTTTCAGCTGGCTAACAAAGACAACAATTGGCTGCGCTCACACACTCCTCCTGATGTTCCCATCCTCAGAAGCAGATCTAAATTGATGGAACGGCCACAAGCAGGGCATGCAACACATCCCTAAAAATTGCATGTGCTTTATCCTGACAGATAGGTTGAACCAGGGCACTGTAAAGGCTCTTGGGAACTCTTCAGAGACTCATTAAACCAGCCCTTTTAAACGCAGAGCAACAGTTCAAAGGTTAGAAGGCAATCTTTACAACTCAAAAGTCCCTTCGTGGATGCAGTTACAGCAACGGGGCTGAAGGATAAAACTAAATACTTGTTTGTCCAGGAAATTAGAACGTGAAAACGGATTATATGACTACCGGTAGAAGACACTGAGAAAGGTGCCAACCGTGGTAATTTCATGGCAGGGATTTACCTGGTGATATTGGGGAATTTGGCTGATTTTAAATAGGTAATGAAGAGTTTTGTGTTTGTTTGTTTTTTTGCCTTTCTAGAAGAAGACAATGCTCTCAAGTTGGGTGGTGTTGCTTACTTGGATGGTTTTCCTGAAAGGGTTTTCCGTAGCGCAGGATTTGGCCCTGGAAGAAGCCTGGAGAGACTGGAAGAAGACCTATGAGAAAGTGTACACTGATGTGAGTTTGCTTTGTTCTGAAAGAGATAAATGTCTAATTCATGTTTCAGTAATTCTAAGACATCAGTTTAGTGCTTCTAAGATTCTTCTCCTTCTCCTCCCTCCTTCTTTCTGCTTCTCCTCCTCTATTTAAAGAAAGTTCCAATGGCACCCAGAAATGCAGTACAAACTTGCTCTTTGAAGGTGCAAACTTACTTTTTGAAGGACTGTCTTCCATTTTCCTACATCTTTTTCTAGATTGTTGTGGCCTTTGCTCAGGGTCCTACAATTTATTTTAACACATGTTCCAACCTAGAGTATATAAAAATTGGTACCAGGCGTAGGTTCTACTTACCTTTACTACCGGTTCGCAATAGGAGTGTGCACAGATCACCCATGATGATGTCGTGGTGGGTGGGTGGGTGGAGTCTCCCGCTGGTTTTACTACCGGTTCTATAGAACTGGACCAAACCGGGAGCAACCACTGGTTGGTACTCATCTTAAACCCAGATTATTAGAGCAGGGAAAAACATTCAATATGTACTCAGAGGTCTTCTACTCTCCTGCTGAACACCAATCTCAGCACCATCGGGAGAAAGGAGTACTATGTATGTTCACCACCTTGAGTTCTAAAATAAAAGGCTGGATAAAAATCGAATAAATCAGATCCATTTTGAGAAGCTAAGATTTAAGCTGTTCTTCAATCCACAAATGATGCTTTGAGATAGGAGAGAATATAGCATGTCTAATTTGGTTCCCTTAGGAGGAAGAGGCCTCCCGGAGAGCCACGTGGGAGAAGAATCTGCAGATGGTTGAGCAGCACAACCGTGACGCCGATGAGGGAAAACACACCTATTGGATGAACATGAACCAGTTTAGTGATTTGGTAAGCAAACTCGGGAGTATACCACTGATTCAGAGTTCATGCATGTTGAAGGAAAATCTTCATACAATCAGAATAGAACTGGAAGTGACTTTGGAGGTCTTCTAGTCCAGCCCCCTGCTCAAACAGGAGACCCTATACCATTTCAGACAGGTGGCTGTCCAGTCCGTTCTTAAAAATCTCCAGTGTTGTAGCACCCACAACTTCTGGTGACAAGCTGTTCCACTGGTTAATTGTCCTCACTGTTAGTAAGTTTCTCCTCAATTCCAGGTTGCTTCTCTCCTTGATTAGTTTCCATCCATTGTTTGCTGTCCTGCCCTCTGATGCTTTGGAAAATAAGTTCACCCCCTTCTCTTTGTGGAAGCCTCTCAAATACTGGAATACTGCTATCATATCCCCCCCCCCCCTTATCCTTCTTTTCTCTAGAGTAGCCAAACCCAAATCCTGCAACTGTTCTTCATATGTTTTAGTCTCCAGGCCTTTAATAATCTTAGTTGCTCTTCTTTGTACTTTTTCCAAAGGCTCAACATCTTTTTTGTAATGTGGTGACTAAAACTGGATGCAGTATTCCAGGAGTGGCCTTACTAAGGTTTTAGAAGGCGGTAGTAATACTTCATATTAGCATGCATCCATTGCTATTTAGAAGCAGTGTGTCGTCTCCCCCCCCAATGGGTGAACGGACGTTGACGTACCTGAACGTCCCTTTTCAGGACACTGCGACTCCAATCCATTGGCTGGGTTCTTTCCTTCAGCTTGCTGGAAAACTGAGTGTAGATTTTTTTATTTCTTGTTGGCTGACCACGCCCACCCTGTGTCATCACGTCAGTCTTTCCTCACAAAGGCGCAGGAACCAGAAAGTCCAAACAAACTTCAATCACAACTAGGAAAAACTGAGAAGAAACTCAGGAGCAGGAAGCCCAACACAAGGGCGGGCATGGATTGGAGTTGCAGCATCCTGAAAAGGGACATTCAGGTACGTCAATGTCCGTTTTCCAGTACACTGCTCCTCCAATCCATTGGCTAGAATGTACCCAAGCTCAAACCCCAGGGGCGGGAGGCTGACTGCTCCCTGAGTCCTGGTAAGTAGCCACTTGCTGTAAAACACGATGGCCGAAAGCCGCCTCTGCGGAGGCAAACAAGTCTATCTTATAGTGGCGTATAAACGATGATGGAGACGCCCAAGAAGCTGCCCGGCAGATGTCCAGAACAGAGGCTCGTGTCGCCCAGGCAGCCGTGGCCACCGCACTGCGAGTCGAATGCATATATTTTGCCTGGAGCAGGCCTATCTGTGCTGGCATACGTGGCCGAAATACAGGCCTTAATCCAATGCCCGACGGTAGTCGAGGACACCTTCTTCCCCATGGTGGATGGATGGAATGACACAAGTAACGCCTCCGTAAGGCGAAATGACTCCGTTCATCTGATGTAGCGACGGAGGGCCCTCCGAACATCTAGCATGTGCCAGTTTCTTTCACGAGGGTCCCGTGGATCGGAGCAAAAGTTGGGGAGGATGAGCTCCTGGGCCCTGTGAAACCATGAGTTCACTTTTGGTGTAAAAGAAGGGTCCAATCTCATCACCACCTGGTCAAGATAGAAAATACAAAGGTCCTTCCGAACCGACAAAGCCATAAGCTCCGAGATCCTCCGAGCAGAGGTGACGGCTAGGAGAAATGTAAGTTTGAAAGATAGGAATTTTAACGGAATAGAGGCCAACGGCTCGAAGGGAGCAGAAGTAAGTGCTTGAAGCACCAGCGACAAGTCCCAAGATGGAAAATGATGGACTACAGGCGGAGAAATGTTGGAAGCTCCATGAAGAAAACTCTTAGTACGAGGATTCTGCGTCAATGAACGATGCAGCTCACAGGTAAGTACAGTGGCGAGAGCTGCCACCTGATGCCTCAAGGTGGCCGGAGCAAGGCCTTTGGCCAAGCCTGCCAATAGGAAATCCAACACATCCGGAATGTCGGCAGACGTAGGATCTACATGATGTGCAGCACCCGAGCTCGAGAAAGCTCTCCACGACGCTTGGTATATGCGCGTCGTTGATGGGCGTCTGGCCGATTGTATGACCTCAATGACAGAATCGGAGAGCCTGTCTTTCCTCAGCAGGAGCCTCTCAAGTGCCAGATAGTCAACTGGAGCCACTGGGGCTCTGGATAGGAGACGACCCCCTGGCTGAGAGAGACCTCCTGCCGAGGAATTGTCCATGGTGGTGAGATGGACAGGCTTAACAGATCTGCGTACCACGGTCTGCGTGGCCACCGAGGGGCCACCAGGAGGATCTCCGCTCGCTCCGACAGCAGCTTCTGAATCACTTGCGGGATCAGAGGAACGGGCGGAAAGGCGGAAAGCAGCCCGGCTGGCCACGGTCAACTCAGGGCGTTGCAGCCCTCCACCCCCGTGCTTTGGTAACATGTGTAGAACCGTGGCAGGTGTGTATTTTGCGGAGTGGCGAACAAGTCCATGAGAGGCTGGCCAAAGCAGCGCACAATGGCCTCGAAATTGTCTGGATGAAGGCGCCATTTGGCCGGGTCAATGCGCTCCTGGCTGAGCCAGTCTGCTTGTACGTTTGAAAGTCCAAAAATATGATCGGCCCGTAATGACGCTGTGTGACGTTACGCCTAGGCCAGGAGGTGTTCTGCCTCTATCATCAAACTTTTGGATCGAGTGCCCCCTTCTCAATTTACATGCGCTTTGGTCGTCATGTTGTCCATCTGGATCAACAGGTGTTGGCCTTCCAAGATGGGACGGAAGTGGCGAAGAGCAAGACGAACAGCCCTCAACTCCAGCCAATTGATGCTGTTTGCCTTCTCTGATGGGGACCAACGACCTTGGACCACCTGATCTAAGAGGTGAGTGCCCAGCCCACCAGGCTGGCATCGGATATCAGAACGAGATGATTGACCTTGAGGAACACACACCCTTGAAGGAGAGCAGGAGACGTTCACCACGTTAGAGACAACCGAACCTGAGGAGGCAGGGAGACCTGAGATGACGAAGTGCTGCGTTTGGTCTTGGAATGGCAAGAGAAACCACTGCAGCGGTCTCGTGTCTGCGTGCCCAGGGAATGATAGTGATACACAACACCATTTTCCCCAACAGTTGGGACAGTTGGAGAAGAGGGACTGTCCGCTTGGCTTTTATTTGTGCCACCAATGTCCTGATGTCGTGGATCCGGTCCGGAGACAGGAAAACCTGGCCCTTGGCTGTATCAATCACCACTCCCAGGTGGAGTATCCGCATGGTTGGTACAAGGTGACTCTTCTTGTAATTGATGGTGAAGCCATGACTCTGAAATACCCGTAGCACTGTCTCCATGTTGCTCGAAGCCTGAGGCAGGGATGATGACAGGACGAGAATGTCATCTAAGTAACATAGAAGATGTATCGGTATGGACCTCAGAGATGTGGCTACCACTGCGATCAGTTTGGTGAAAGTCCTGGGAGCGGAGGAGAGCCCAAACGGCATTGCACAGTACTGGTAATGATGGGAATCGTACTCGAATCTCAGATACTTGCGATGCGCCGGATGTATTGGGACGTGCAAGTAAGCCTCCCGAAGATCCACCGACTGCAGGAGATCGTTGCGCCTGATGCTTGCCAGAATTGATGAGAGTGACTGCATCTTGAACCTGCGATACAAGATGTACTTGTTGAGCTGTTTCAGGTTCAAGATGCCTCTGTGCCCCCCACGAGGCCTTGGTCACTAGGAACAGAGTGGAATAGAACCCAGTCCTTTTTTGACCTTCGGGCATCGGTTCTATTGCCCTGATGGCCAATAGATGAGAAATCTCCGCCTCCAACAACTGGTGCTGGTGAGAGAGATGCGAAACCGGGCAGCGACAAAAACAACTGGGGGGAATGCTGATGAACAGTCCAAATTGAGTGGTAACTTTAGCCTTGTGCAAGAGGGACTTAAAAACGGAAGGGCGAAAAAGCCCAGTAAATACTGGTTTCTCTGGGGGAAGCCCCTCATCCTCGGAGAATTCGATGTTCTCGGGACATTCCTTCACCTGATCCAATTCCTCCGAGGAAGCATAGTCTGCCTGAGATAGGACGGTAGACTTGGCATGCTGAGGAATCCAAACGGGTGCTTGTGGAATATCAGTAGATGGCTGAGCACCCCCCACACCCTGCTGTAGACCAGCCGCCAAAAGTTTTGCCAAGGCGTCAGACAACATTGCCTGTAAATCCAATTGGGCTGCGGGCTCCGGCGGACGGAGACCGGCCGCTGTCGGGGTGAAAGTAGCAGAAGGCGATGGTCTAGGGTGGACAGACTGCTCCGCAGGAGAGGCCAGAGAGACATTAGGCAAGGAGACAGACACCCCCCTTAACGTTTAAAGGTTCAAGGCTGAAGGAGACTGGTGGTCAGAGGCCCCAAATGCTCCTGACCAAACCATAGACCCACTTCTCCCTGGAGAGGTGCTGAGAAGAAGACGCCAATTCCTTCATAACCTCAGGGTTAGCCATGTGGGTCTTGGCCTTCCTGGCCTTCTCAAAACTGTTTCTCAAGTGCCTTGTGGTGTCGCAATTCCGCCTTGTAATGAAGTGCAGGATGCGAAGAATGAGAGGATCTGGAGGCCTTACTAGCCATCTTAGCTTTAGTAGGCTTGCGCTTACTTTGGTGTTGTGCAGGTGGACTGACTTCCTCCTCGAGGTCTGATGACAGGTCAGAATCAGCCATGTCCAGGTAAGTTGTCAGGTAAGAGATCTCTGACAAATGTGCAGCACAAGTTGAGAAATATGGCAGCAGCCAAGGCCAGGCGCCAAAGCAGAAACGTAGCTTTGCTGTGGCAACAAGAAGTGTGGCAGCAGAACTGTCCAAAAGCCGTAGCAGTATTCAGCAGCTGCTGTGGCAATTTGGGGTGAAGCAGCAGTTCAATAATGTCCCTGTTTATGGCTGCAGGTTTTCAGGAACACAGGCTGGGCGAACCACAAGAGCCCTAACAGCCGTTCTCCGCCCCCCGTCTCACACGATGTCGTAGCAAAGCAGACAACTGTCGAATGCGCAGTCAGTAATTCGCTGCCGGATGTGCATCCCCAATTGGCTGCCAATCGCCCACAGGCCTTTAAAATGGCGGGCGCCAAGTGACAGGGTGCCAAAATGGCAGCCGCGATAGAAGCAGCCTGTCCGACGTGTCCAAAATGGCGGCCGCCAAGTTTAAACCAGTTCCAAAATGGTGGCCACGCCAAAAATGAGCCCCAAAATGGCAGCCGCGCCAAGGGTGAAGCATCCGAACTGTTCTGCAGCGAAATGCAGAAAGCTCCGACAGGATGGAGTCGGGGGGGGGGGGGTTGCGCCTGGATGTCAGAGTTTGCCTGGAGCATAGGCAGTGACTCCGGAGCTGCAATAAAACGGAGCTGAGGCGATCGCGGCTTCCCAGCTCACCTGGAAGCCAACAAAGCGCCAGCGGCTAAGATAAATACGGATCCTCCCAACCGGGTTGGAATCTGTCTGGCTGCAAGCTAAATAAAAGTCCAACAGTCAAAGGAAGGAGCGAAATGACCTGGAGCCCCAGGTTCGTTACTGCTCCTCAGCAGCCTCACCAATCCCTCGTAGCAGCTCTTCAAACAGTCCCACGCAGGAATAGGAATCAAATAAAGATAGAGCTAAAGAATAAATACTAAACTAAGAAAGGAACAAAAAAAGGAAATTAAAAGGACACTCTAAAAGTCAGCCAACAGATACTGAAGCAGCAGAAACGCTAGAACCAGTTTCCCTCAGTAACTGAGTGAGAAAGACTGATGTGATGACACAGGGTGGGCGTGGTCAGCCAACAAGAAATAAAAAAATCTACACTCATCCGAAGGGAAGAAAGATAATTTTTTATTTTTTAATTTGATTTATATGCCGCCCTTCTCCGGAGACTGAGGGCAGCTTACAATGTGTTAAGCAATAGCCTTCATACTTTTGTATATTTTATACAAAGTCAGCTTATTGCCCCCACAAACCGGGTCCTCATTTTACCCACCTTAGAAAGGATGGAAGGCTGAGTCAACCTTGAGCCTGGTGAGATTCAAACTTACAGTAATTTCAGGCAGCTGGATGTTAAATGCTGCCTCTTCTCTTTCTTTGTTCCTTCTCTTATAGTTACACCCTGTTTGGTCGTAATTCAAGCGGAGTTGTTCTTTTTAAACAAACAGGAGCTATTAAGGGATCTGACTCACATGTTTTAGTCATTTCCTTTTGTTCCTTGTTTATTTATTAAAATCCTGCCATTTATCTGGAGCTCAAAGCTCTATCTGCAGCTCTCCATCTTCCCGTTTTCCCCCGCACAAATCTCATGATATAGGTCAGGCTGAGTGACTTGAGTTCATCCAGTGTCGATTTCCAGATTCCTCTATGCAATTTTTGGGATGCAACTGGCAGGGATGTGCACATGTCCAGTGTTTATTTCAGCCTTGAACTCCCATCCTGTTATCTGAGCATTCTAGCCCTGTTTCACTATTCTGCTAGACAAGCTTTTCTTGCTCATAAAGAAGTTTGAAGGGGAGATTAAAATGGCAGGATACAATAATGTTCAGACTAGAGAAGAGGAATGGGTCAACATCAGCCTGAAACAGCTAATAGGCATCATTCTGATCACTCTCACTGTCCAATTTGTAAAGTCAAATGTAATGACCTTAGAGAGGCAGACATGTAAACGAGCAATTACAACAAGCTTGAAGTGCCTGGAATCACATCTTGTGGTTAGGGAGACATTTACAATTTCCTGGATTCGGTTTGCCAAATCTTGTCTTTTGCAGGAGTTGAGACAAGAATGACTGGAGGCGTCTGAAGGGATCAGGCAAATACGCCACACAAGTATGCCTCAATCAATTCAATCAGAATAGAGCTGGAAGGGACCTTGGAGGTCTTCTAGTCCAACACACTGCTCAAGCAGGAGACCCAGTACAATTTGAGACAAGTGGCTGTCCAATCTCTTCTTAAAAGCTTCCAGTAACGAAGCACCCACAACTTCTGGAGGGAAGCTGTTCCGCTGGTTAATTATTCTCACTGTTTCTCTTTAATTCCAAGTTGCTTCTCTCCTTGATTAGTTTCCATCCATTGTTCTTGTCTTGCCTTCGGGTGCTTTGGAGAATAAGTTGACCATCTTTTATTTATTTTATTTATTTATTTATTAGATTTGTTAGATTTGGTTTTAAGGGAGGTTAGGTCAGGCCGGCTTGCATGAATAGGAATGTTTTGAGGGCCCGGCGGAAAGCCCGAAGATCTGGGATTAACCGTATTTCCGAGGGCAGCTCGTTCCAGATTGTGGGTGCTCCCACAGAGAAGGCTCTCCCCTTGGGGGCCGCCAGTCGACATTGTTTGGGCGACGGCACCCTGAGAAGTCCCTCCCTATGGGAGCGTACTGGTCGGCGGGAGATTATTGGTGGCAGAAGGCGGTCTCGTAGATACCCCGGTCCTAAGCCATGGAGCGCTTTAAAGATGGTAACCGAAACCTTGAAGTGCACCCGGAAGACCACAGGGAGCCAGTGCAGCTCACGCAGGAGGGGAGCCACATGGGAGTGCCATGCTGCTCCCATAACGACCCACGCAGCTGCATTCTGGACTAATTGGAACCTCCGGATGCTCTTCAAGGGGAGCCCCATGTAGAGAGCATTGCAGTAGTCCATGCAGGAAGTGACGAGGGCATGAGTGACTGTATTTAACGACTGTATTTTTCTTTGTGGCAGCCCCTCAAATACTGGAATATTGCTCTCGTTACCCCCTAATCCTTCTTTTCTCTAGACTAGCCATACCCCCCTACTGCAACTGTTTATGTTTTAGTCTCCAGGCCTTTAGTCATCTTAGTTGCTCTTCTCTGCACTTTTTCCAAACTCTCAACATCTTTTTTGTAATGTGACCAAAGCTGGATGCTGTATTCCAGGTATGGTCTTACTAAGGTTTTATAAAGTGGTACTTTTAAGTCCTAGAAAGCCTCCTTTTAAGCAAAAGGTAATGTAACCGTTCTTCTCTCAGACCGATGAAGAATTGAAACACATGATGGGAGGTCTTCTTCCTGAGACAGTTGATCCTGACAATGCTTCTCAAGGCTTTCCCCAGGCACCAGACATTCAGCAGACACCCAAGCCCAAGAAATGTCATCAGAGACGTTACGGCACTTCAAGAAAAAACCAGGTGAGTCCTTGAACAGTCTTGGATAGATAGCTCACTCTAAGCCAGGGGTGTTCAATTCAAGGCCTGTGGGCCAGATCCAGCCTGCAAGGTGCTTAGATTTGGCCTGCGGGGTCAGCCTGCAAATATCAAAGGATAGGCCTGTGGTGTCCCTGCTGGCCAAAATGGGTTGCGCCGGGGCCTCACAAGCCCCCACACCCCCCGTGGACCATTTACAGCTGGCAGAGTGCTGCAGGAAGCCATGGAGGCTGAAAATGGGCCATGCAAGGGTCTCATGAGCCTCTCCTCGCAGCCTGTTTTGGCCAGCAGAGTGCTGCATAAACAGATCACCAGCCAGTAATAGTGACTAAATTAGTATACCAGTGAAATACTGTGAACATAATAAATTTATAATATACTGTAAAGTATTACTAATATTAAGTCCTCCTCTAGGGCTGTGTCAGAGGTAATAACAAAGATTGATAGTCTGTTGGAGAGAGTTTTTAGAGACATCTGGAGAAATTGTCAGTTCATTTATGCTCTGCTCTATACAAGAGTCAAGCCCCCATAGTAGCTGGGGACTCTACATGTCTTTAATCTCTACATTATGAAATTGAGACTATTTGTGCCAGAAAGTAAATCTCCCTTTGTCTGGAATAGCTGTTTTGAAATCAAAGGGGGGAAAATGCATCTTGAGCCTGTGTCAAACGCCTACCCCAACCACCACCACCACCACCACGTGGTCAAACACAACCCTGATGCGGCCGTCAATGAAATATAGTTTGATAGCCCTGCTCTAAGCCAAAGACCCTTCCTTTCATGCAGAGAATTCCAGTCTCCATTTTGAACGGGGTCTAATCCTGCAGACTCTGTTTCTCTTCAGCTGCTTTCAGTCCAGCCTTAACACAAATCACTTGTCTGCTTTGGTCCTGTTTCTGGAGCAATCCACTTCACTTATGTTCCTCAATTGGTCCTCATATGTCCTTGGCCATGGTAGATATGGAGATTATGTACAGGAACTCCTCGACTTATATCCGTTCATTTAGTGACCTTTGAGAAGTTACAAAAGCACTGAAAAAAATGTCATCAGACTTTTTATACTTTTGATGGTTTATTTATTTATTTATTTTATTTGATTTGTATGCTGCCCTATCTCCATAGGACTCAGGGTGGCTCACAACCATTAAAATCAAACCAGATAAAGACATATTAAAAAAGAAATTAAACGTATGTTAACTCATTAAAATAATCAAACCCCATCAGTCCAGGCTGGGCGATTTAAACAGCCATGTTTTTAGTTCGTGGCGGAAAGTGCGAAGGTTGCAACATCCCCATGGTCATGTGATCAGAATTCAGATGCTTGGCAACTGGCATGTACTTATGATGGTTGATGTGTCCCGGGATCATGCGTGATCATTTTTTGTGACCTTCTGATAAGCAGTTAATGGGGGAAGCCAGATTCATTTAACAACCATGTTCCTAACTTAGCAACTGCGGTTATTCACTTAATAACATTTTATTTATTTATGTATGTATGTATGTATGTATGTATGTAATTTATATGCCGCCCTTCTCCCGAAGGACTCGGGGCAGCTTACAAAGAAAACATTTACGGAATGAAAAATTACATAAAAATTAAAATTTGATTAAAATTATTTCAATATAAAAATCACCCCAGCGGATCAGCCCATTTGATGAAAGAGCCACGTCTTCAGTTTGCGGCGGAAGGAAAGGAGGTTGGGGGCTGTCCTAAGCCCGGTGGGCAGCCCATTCCAGAGGGTGGCGCTCCCACAGAGAACGCTCTCCCCCTGGGGGCTGCCAGCTGATGTTGTCTGACTGACGGCACCCTGAGGAGGCCTGCTCTATGGGAGCGCACAGGACGATGGGAGGATGACAGGAGATGATCCTGCAGGTACGCTGGGCCTAAGCCATGTAGGGCTTTATAGGTGAACACCAGCACCTTGAAACGGACCCGAAGGGCCACTGGCAGCCAGTACAGCTCACGCAGGAGAGGTGTCACTCGGGAATAACGAGAAGCCCCTGTAACAACCTGCGCGGCCGCATTCTTGACTAGCTGTAGCCTCCAAGTGCATCCCAAAGGCAGCCCCATGTAGAGTGCGTTACAGTAGTCCAACCAAGAATTAACAAGGGCGTGAGTGACTGTGGCAAGGGCATCCCGGTTTAGGAAAGGGCACAACTGGCGCACCAGACATACTTGTGTGAAGGCCCCCCTGGTCACGGCCGTCAGATGATCTTCTAAAGATAGCCGTGAATCCAGGAGGACACCCAGATTGCGAACCCTTTCTGAGGGAGTGAATACCTCCCCTCCTATCATGAACGACGGGACCACTAGATCACGAGATGCCGGTATCCACAGCCACTCAGTCTTGGATGGGTTGAGTCTAAGTCTGTTTCTTCCCATCCAGGCCCGCACCGCTTCCAGGCAGCGGGACATCACAGAAAGGGTATCCCCAGGGTGATTCGGGGTGGAGATATAAAGCTGAGTGTCATCAGCATATTGATGGTACTTCAATGGAATATAACCATAACAATAACAACGGAAAGAAAGGCCATAAAATGGGGCAAAACTCAACAGCTATCTTGCTTAGCCACAGAAACGTTGGACACAATTGTGGTTGTAAGTCGAGGACTAGCTGTACTAGTTCTGTTTACAATCTACTCTAGGCTCTGCCCTCAAAGCCATACATGCTAACTTCAGCTAACTTCATGTTACATTTTTTTAAAACTTAGCTGATGAAACAAGTCCTATTTCTAAGGAGTCTTTTAGTTTCTCAAATCTGCACCAAAGAAAACCTGTATACCTGCTCTCCCTCCTGCCTCAGGAAAGAAAACTTTCAAACTCTGTTTTTTGACTAGGCTTACTGTGTTTTCAAGCAATTAAATCCCATTTTCCAGGATTCTTTTGTAGGTTGGCAGGGATGCCTGATTTTGGGTGCCAAACCAGGACAATCCTGCCAAACCAAGGCAATAATCATGCTTAAGCCATTCTATCTGTATCTCAGTTTATTGTCTTTGCTTTAATCGCATAGCTCCATTGTCAAGTCTGAATCACTACAAGATGATTATTATTTTAACAGCTGGCTCTTGCCTACAGAAGAAAACGGGACAAGCATCGTTCTGAAAATTTGGGAAAGCTTTGTCTAATATCCATCAACGGAACCAAGAAACTGTTAGGAAGGCGGTGTGGGTGTATAAGCCGTTATCGTCGTCGTTGCCAGAAATGTTGTAAGCTGGCTTTGTAGTCAAGACAAGGCTGTGACTCACGATTGCTTATAATAATGTGAGCAGGATTAAATAGAATCTAGCAGATTTCCCGTCTGCCAGGCAAACAGATTCCCCCAGGGTAGAGCCGTCTCTTGCTTTTTGTTCTAATACTTAAGTTTCCTAGTACTGTAGGCTTTTCTCCCCTGTCCTGCAACATATTTAGGTCCGATACGGTTTCATTTTTTTAAAAATATAGTGATGAATCCATTAGAAAAATAAATACAGAACAAATGTTTAGTGAAACAAGAGAAAAATAGCGTGAAAGCAGGACATTTGGAAGTGTCTGTATACTCTCCCTTTTAATATTCTTGTTTGAACTTTGTGGTTCATAACTTTTTGTTTTAAAAAAACAACCACCAAAAAGCATTTTGAACCGCAGCTTCCTTTTGCTTTCTCTGAGAAAGTAGGTAAGACATTGTTCTTTTGACTGTTTGAAGAGCTCAGGCTAACCTCAAATTATAAGTAATCCTTGATTTATAACCATAATTGAATCTGGAATTACGGTTGTAAGTCAATGTGGACATTAAGTGGGTCACCATGTGACTGGACACACCTTTACATATTTTGCAGTGGCTGTTAAGCAAATACCGTGTTTAACCAAATGCAACCAAATCCATTATACCCAATGGGCGTTTTTATTGGAAACTGGAAATACCGGAAAATTGCAAAAAATGTCAAAAATTGTGATTGTGTGACCATGGGATGCTGCAAACAGCAGTAAATGTGAGCTGCTTGCTTGGCACCCAAAGTGCAATCACATAACTGCATGTGTTTTGAATCGAGTGTTGTAACTTCAAAATTGGGTGGTAAGAACCTTATGGGCATATTTCATAAGTCTGAATGATTGTTAAGCGACCCATTGTAAATAGAGAACTAGTTTTCAGTTCAGCTCAGCCTATTTGGTCCCTAAATAGTCAATATTAGGGTTTATTGTTTTTTAAAAGCTTTAGTTCACCGTTTGTATTATATTTTCTAATGGAAATTTTATTTCAGCCCTATTCTGTATTGCTTTATCTGAATCTTCCTATTTCTTGACTTTTTCCAATGTCCATTGCTATCAATTTCTCCAAATTTGTTAAGAATTAGCAAACTTAAATTATAATAAAAATTGCTAATAGTGCCTGCTATAACTATTACATATGGCCACTTCATTTCATGGTTATTATTACTTTTCTGATGCAAATTAAGTTTATTGGATCTGAGAAGCAATATGAATTTGGCGAAAGGCAAAAGTGTGATTTGGAAAGTGCATGGGTGCATATGTAGCATAAAGATTTTATCCTGCTTTTAATTATTGTACTTTATAAGTAACTTAAAGTAGTGAACATACACAATACTCCTTCTATTTCCCTACAGACAGCAACCCTGTGAGGTGGGTTGGGCTGTGAGGGAGGGACTGACCCAAAGTAACTCAGTTGGTTTTTCATGCCTCAGGCAGAACTAGAATTGTTTCCTGGTTTTTAGGCCAGCACCTTACCAAACTGGTACTCATATTGGGAATACTTTATCAGACACATCTTTTCTTGAATTGTGTGGGTAGTTGCACAAGCCCAGGAAAATACCAAGTTATATTAAGGTTATGTACATACCTACTCATACACTGAATCACATTTTGCCTTTTGAATCTGGATAAATTCTATAATTTATCAAGATGTTGTAAACTGTGCAGGTAAAAACTTGCTTTGAATTATGCTTTTGCTTTTCCTCCACCTGAATTTCACTTGTGCACAATTGTATTGGACAGATTTTAATGGAAAAATATTTCTGTGGTGAATAGTCAACACCAACTGCATGGTACACAGCGAATCACTTCAGTTTTGTCTGTAATATTTTTGTACCACAACTTATTTTTCATAAATGGGAATGTGGTTTTTTTGCTTTGAATTTTGAAATAAATTTTCAAAATTGTGCATTTGTGTGTTTATCCCAAGTCATTTTGTTTTGCACTCATATTATCTTGGTTGCAGGAAGAATTAGAAAGCTATTTTTCAAACTACCAGAGATCCACTTACTTATTCTTTGCATTTATGAATAAATAAAATGGCTTTATCAAGGCAAATTACTGTACATGGGAGATTTCCCAGGTTTTTTTCTCATAAAAGCAATCTTGTGAAATAGCTGGACTGAAAGAAACTCTTCAAAAACCATTCACTGGTCTCTTCAGTTAGCTGTGGCTGTAACACTAAATCTAAAGCCAACACTGTAAAAACTTGCTTTTCCCCTATGCAAATTCCAACTTTCCATAGACAAGACAGGACTCTTGGTGCTCCTCTCCAACAACTAAGAATCAGAAGCAGAGTTTGAAGTCTTATCTTTTACTGAAAATTAGAAAGCTCTTCTCATAAAAGAGCAAGTTGACAAAGACTTGATGGTATGTAATCAATTTAAAAAAATCATTAGTTAAGCATTAAGACATTAGATCTAGTTTTATACCTTTCAAGACAAGTGACAAGTTTTTTAGACAAGTGAGGCTAATTCATACTTATATTTTCAGTCTTGTAATCAATTGTAATCAATTTTGTGAACATGCTATTAAATGTATCAATATTCAGACAAATATAAAGTACTTGTATCAACTTCCAAAATTGACATTTGGACAAAAGCCGGAGCTGAAGAGCAGTGATGGCGCAATGGTTAGAATGTAGTATTGCAGGCTAACTCTGACCACTGCCAGCAGTTTGATCCAGACTGGCTCAAGGTTGACTTAGCCTTCCATCCTTCACACGTCGGTAAAATGAGGACCCAGACTGTGGGGGCAAGAGGCTGACACTGTAAACTGCTTAGAGATGGCTGTAAAGCGCTATGGGGCAGTATCTAAGTGTAAATGTTATTGCTTGCTGAACAAAAACTACTTAATTTCTGTAGCAGCAATTCAACAAATTAAAAAGAAATGCTGAACACATTTTTTTATTATGCCAAGAAAACAGCATGGAAGTCTCTGCTAGTCAATAGGATTCAAGTTTAGCCTCATGACAGGTTTATACAGTACAGCTCAATTCAATTAATTTAGTTTCTTTGACATGTTTGCTCTTTAGTATTTGTTTAGTCTCTGTACTGAACTTCTTCTCCAGGCAGTTTTCTGTTTTCAATTAATTTGTTTTTTCATTGAGGTCTTGTTATTTTTACGGTAATGATATTCTCAATTTTTCTCTACACCACAATCTGTGGTTTATTTGGAAAATAGTGTTTACTTGGGCAGCATTCCAACATCTGAAAAAAGAGTTGTGGTTGTAAGTTGAGGACTACCTGTTTTTTTGCTGGTGATACTTTGGATTAAGTGCCTTTCCTGTTCTACTTCCTGAGCTTTTACTATTTCTATTTATTCCTTTGTTTATTTTTGTTGTGATAGTTTTTTAAAAAAAAAAACTGGAATTGGAAGGGACCAGAAAGACCATCAACTCTATGAGATCATTGGGGAGAAAGAGATTCACCAGCTTAAAGTCAACAAGCAACTTTTAAGAGATAAGGATGGTCTCAAACTCAAGATCTTCCTGCTTCTAGCCAATAACCTTAACCTCCACTCCACAGCTGTTCATTTAATGATTTGCCTCTGGGCTACGTTAGGGTTCCTAATAGAGCCATTTCTTTTTAATCTTAAGATAATGATTTGAAAATAATACATTGTGTATTTAAGAGCATAGGGCACTCCAGCAATCTGTTGTGTAACTAGTAAAACACCTTCATCTCTAATACAGAATGCCTTTTCCACTGAACTGTGGAAGATAAACATTTCCTTGTCCCAAAGGCGCTTTTTCCAAAAGGCAATTGGACTTTCTTGTTTTTCTTTGAAAACCTTTCGCTTCTCAGGATTATGACTGTTCCTGAGTGCTAATGACCAAATGACTGCAAAGAATATAAATCCATTCCCCCGGCAGTCAGTTAGAACTGAAGAAGCTTCTTAGATAAGAAGTGAAACATTTTCAAGAAAAAAAGCCAAAGAAAGTCCAGTTGCCTTTTGGACGTGACCCAACGGAAGGTCCCAAGACCTGCTTTTTCCATGCTCCAAAATGGTGGGCACCTTTGGGACCACCATGACCTGAATGATTCAGAATCTCTATAGACATTCTCGCTTCTCTTGGTTTTCTTCTCTGGGGCTTTAAGGCAATCTGAAAAGCATTGTACCATATCTGGACTTCAATTATAAAAGGAAAGCACCCAGAGTGGATAGGTTGGGAAATTTGTATTGTGTGGGAGAGCAAAAACAAGAATTTGCAGTTGAGGGAGATTAAGTAATTATCAGCTCAAATAGCAACCAATAGTAAGGGAGGATCAGACAAACTGAAAACAGCACAGAAACCTCACTCAGAAGTCCCAGACCACTTTCTTACTTTTCTACCGCAGCAGAGATTGCCAAGCCAATGCTTGGCGTTAATGTGGACACTAGTTGAGAAAGCAACAGATCGTGAGTCTTAGTCCCATCTTAATACATGAAAATCAGCTGGATGACTTTGGGCCAATCATTAGGAGACAGTGAGTTCCAGTTCCACCTTCATCAGGAAAGCCAACTAGCTGTTTTGGGGCCTATCCCAAAGGTGATTTTATTCAAGAGGCGACTGGACTTTCTGTTTTTTCTTTGAAGACATTTCACTTCTCATCCAAGAAACTTTTTCAGCTCTGACTGGATGGTGGGGAATGGAAGGATTTATACTCCTTGCAGACAGCTGGTCATTTGCGTCCTTTGAGATAATCATTAAGGCCACTTGAAGGTTTATCTGTGTCATCAGGATCACCTGAGTGGTGCAAATGGGGGTGTGGAGCCTTCTTGGAACTGCTGAAAGGACTGTGTTGTAGACTAGAGATAGATGATGTCCTATCTCTCCCCCTCTGTTAAGGGTTCTCCAAGTGGCCTCAAGGACTCACTAAAAGGATGCAAATGACCAGCTGTCTGCAAGGAGTATAAATCCTTCCATTCCCCACCATCCAGTCAGAGCTGAAGAAGCTTCTTGGATGAGAAGCAAAATGTCTTCAAAGAAAAATCAGAAAGTCCAAGTTGCCTGTTGAATAAAAACACCTTTGGGACAAACATGACCAGGATGACTGAGAATCTCTATAGACATTTTGGACCTATCCTTCTCTCTCAGCCTAATCCACCTCAGAGGGTTGTTGTTGTGGGGAAAATAGGAGGAAGAAGTAAAAAGGTTTGTTTCTTTGCTGCCCGAAGTTACTTGATGAATGGATTCTTTAGGAATAAGATAAACATAAATACTGGTATGACTTTAGGGTAAAATAACATAATGGTTAAGGTGAGAAATCAGATTGTTAATTTTATATAATAAAAGCCTCGCTCCAAACACAGGGGAGTCAAAAAAGGTCTAATCCCCCCACTCACATAAATGGCCCAATCGAAGGTCCCCAGACCTGCTCCAATACGGTGGGTAAGTCGAGTTCTCCGGAAAGCCTCGGAGAAGGCACACCACGAAAGCATGGGCGGCATTTTTCTGAGGTAAGCAACTCCGCTAAATGCCTTGAGGTCATTATTCTGAAGGCTCATGATACTTCCTCTGCCTCTGAGGGGAGGTTTTCCCGAACTCCCTGCGTTTCTCTCAGGAGCTTATCCCCTCGGGACGACAAGCGGGGCACCGTTTCTCGCCTCTCCTGCTGTGCCCCGAACTAGCAGGCCATATCTGGCCGGGCTCGCTCCATCTCCTCAGAAGAATCGATGAGGCGAAGCACGTTTGGCGGGAAAACCAACAGGAGCGCACCAATTCTGTTCTTCCTCAGAACTACAGCCGCCAACGCGCAGGCGCCGAGGGGCGGGCTCAGGACGGGGCAAAAGCGGCCGCTGATGGACTGCCGGTGATGTCACTCCTTCCCGGGCGGGAAAACAGCGAGAGCGGTTGATTCGGTCGGTTCTTTTTGGCGGGAAACCCTCAGGGACTCTTGTGGGAAAGGAACCAAGATTTTTTAAGTCGACTATTTCATTAAGGGACTGCCTGAAATCCACGTGTTAAGCCAGTGTTTCTCAACTTTGACAATTTCGTGACAGTTAGAACAATTAATCAGTGGAACTACCTGCCTCCAGGAGTTGTGGGTGGTCCAACACTGGAAGTTTTTAACAAGAGATTGGACAATTGTCTGAAATGTATAGGGTTTCCTGCCTGAGCAGGGGGTTGGACTAGAAGATCTCCAAGGTCCCTTCCCACTGTAATTCCTATTCTATTCTATTCTATTCTATTCTATTCCATTCCATTCCATTCCATTCTAAGACAGGTGGACTTTAGCTCCCAGAATTCCCCAGCCAGCATGGCTGATTGGGGAATTCTGGGAGTTGAAGTCCACCTGTCTTAAAGTTTGTGGAACACTGCATTTAAACACACACAGGTTTGGGCTTTGGGAAAATGACCAAGACCAAAATGTCAGACAAAATGCCTTCATAGACAATACAATACAATAAAATACAATACAACACCAATTACAATACAATACAATACCAATTACAATACAATACAATACAATTCTTTATTGGCCAAGTGTGATTGGACACACAAGGAATTTGTCTTTGGTGCATATGAAGATACATTTATTGAGAATCATAAGGTACAACACTTAATGATAGTCATAGGGTACAAATAAGCAATCAAATCTTACTAGGAAACAATATAAATCGTAAGGATACAGCAACAAGTTACATTTATACAGTCATAAGTGGGAGGAGATGGGTGATAGGAACAATGAGAAGATTAGTACAGACTTAGTAAATAGTTTGACAGTGTTGAGAGAATTATTTGTTTAGCAAAGTGATGGCATTTGGGGAAAAACTGTTCTTGTGTCTGGTTGTTCTGATGTGCAGTGCTCTATAGCGGCGTTTTAAGGGTAGGAGTTGAAATAATTTATGTCCAGGATGTGAGGGGTTGTACAAATTGTGCAACCCAGACGTGGGGTCATTTCAATATCAGTTGGCCACATCCTTCATTAAGTGATATAAGGATGACCCTTGGTTGCTATTATTTCTGGCTTTCTGCAAACCTCAAAATGTTCTGATCTTCTCTGGGAAATCTTTTTGGAAAATGTCACTTCCTATCTATCTGGCTTTCCAACACCAATGTGCAAGGAACTAAACTGACTTAGGAACCCACTGGAGTCCCTTTAATATTTGTTAAATTAAACAGAATAATAGAATTAGAAGGGACCTTGGAGGTCTTCTAGTCTTACCCCCTGCTCAAGTAGGAAACAGAAAACCATTTCAGACAAATGTTTGTCCAATCTCTTAAATTGATTATTCTCACTGTCAGGAAATTTCTCCGTCGTTCTAGATTGCTTCTCTCCTTGATTAGTTTCCATCCGTTGCTTCTTGTCCTGCCTTCAGGTGCTTTGGAGAATTGGTGGACCCTCTCTTTATGGTAACCCTTTAGATATTGGAAGATTGCTATCATGTCTCCCCTAATCCTTCTTTTCATTAATCTAGACATACCCAGTTCCTGCAGCCGTTCTTCATATGTTTTAGCCTCCAGTCCCCTAATCATCTTTGTTGCTCTTCTCTGGACCCTTTCTAGAGTCTCAACATCTTTTTTACATTGTGGTGACCAAAACTAGATGTAATATTCCAAGTGTGGTCTTACCAGGACATTATAAATTGGTACTAACACTTCACATGATCTTGATTCTATCCCTCTGTTCATGCAGCCTAGGACTGTGTTGGCTTTTTTGGCAGCTGCAGCACACGGCTGGCTCATATTTAAGTGATTGTCCACTAGGACTCCAAAACACCGTGGGGCAGGGGTGGGTTTCAAATTTTTTTTACTATCGGTTCTGTGGTTGTGGCTTGGTGGGCGTGGCATGGCTTGGTGGGCATGGCAGGGGAAGGATACTGTAAAATCTCCATTCCCTCCCTACTCCAGTGGAAGAATACTGTAGAATCTCCATTCCGTCTCCAATCCAGGGGAAGGTTACTGCAAAATCCCCATTTCCTCGCAATCAGCTGGGACTTGGGAGGCAGAGAATAGATGAGGGCAGGGCCAGTCAGAATTTTTACTACTGGTTCTCCGAACCTGCTGAAACCCACCTCTGCCACGGGGCTATTCTAACCAGTTTACTTACAACAATAAAAAGAAAGAAATGAAAAGAGTAGAAATAAATACTCAGGTTTCCTTCCCGAAACAGAATCACAAGTTTGAGTGGGGAACTAGCTTTATGAATGTACTCAATGTTGCATTTTGGAGATGAAAGGTATTTAAACTTCAGAGTCCCTTCAAATTTTGCAGTGAATTTCATCAAAAGTCATTCAGGTGTTTAGCATGGAAAAAGCTTGTAATACTTAAGTGAAATCCTAGGGCTGCATTAAACTCTTACAGTTTTTGCTACAGTTACTATTTTTAAGATCTACTAGGAACTCTGAAATTCTTGCCCCGGTGGTCTATTTTACTTCATCAAATGTTAGTTCCAACATCTGAGTTCAGCTTCGAGGGGGAATTAAAATGTGGAAATATTTTTATCATTAATCTTAGATATCTTTGCAAGTGGGAATACCTTGTGTATATTCAGAGATAAGCTCCACCCTCTGAAAATAAAATTAGCATTGCTTATTCCTGCAG
This sequence comes from Ptyas mucosa, assembly GCA_012654045.1. Taxonomy (NCBI): domain Eukaryota; kingdom Metazoa; phylum Chordata; class Lepidosauria; order Squamata; family Colubridae; genus Ptyas; species Ptyas mucosa. Next base: position 14,456 of record WNWU01000395.1, on the reverse strand, counting down.
AGCCATGTCATGCAGGGAAATTCACTGGAGAAAGCAGTTATGTTTGGAAGAGTTAGTGTAAAATGAAACCAGGCTGCCAAAGAACACAGTGACTGGATATAATCAAAGCTAACGCTAGCTAGAGCATAGAACAGTTCTGAAAGAATAGAATAGAATAGAATAGAATAGAATAGAATAGAATAGAATAGAATAGAAATAGAAATAGAAATAGAAATAGAAATAGAAATAGAAATAGAAATAGAAATAGAATTCTTTATTATAATGCAAGACGTGGAGAGACCTGACCCATAGAACCTCCAACTTCTATTAAAAAATCTTTCCTGATGTCCAGCCAAAATTTCTTTCTTTTCATTTAAATCCATTGCTCCTTGTTTCACCTTCCGGAACGATTCTGGCCCATCTTGTACATAACAGTCCTTCAGAAAAGACAGCTATCGTATATGTCTCCTCTCCTTGAATCCCCCCCTCCCATCTTTTCAAATTAAATGCTGTCACTGGATGTACCCTATTTTTCCATGTCTTTAAAAAAAATATTGTCCCTGGATTGCATGGCTACACTCTTCTGGTATTTTAATTAAAATAGTCTGTATTTCTCCTCCCAAAGTCTTCATTCCTTTGATTCCACTTGCCTTCCTTTTTGTCGGGATCTGACTCAGTAGCAATGTTTGCTGTTCCAGGAACTCACTTGCCCCCACTCCACCTCCGGGCAATTCCTCCTGGGATCTTTGCAGCTCACTAAAGCATGCAACTCAGTGGTGGATTTCAAAATTTTTTACTACCAGTTCTGTGGGTGTAGCTTGGTAGACGTGGCATGGCTTGGTGGGTGTGGCTTGGTGGGCATGGCAAGGGAAGGATACTGTAAAATCTCCATTCGCTCCCCACTCCAGGGGAAGGATACTGTAAAATCTCCATTCCCACCCCACTCCAGGGGAAAGTTACTGCAAAATCCCCATTTCCTCCCAATCAGCTGGGACTCGGGAGGCAGAGAATAGATGGGGGCTGGCCCAGTCAGAATTTTTACTACTGGTTCTCCGAACTACTCAAAATTTCCGCTACTGGTTCTCCAGAACTGGTCAGAACCTGCTGAAAGCCACCTCTGATGCAGCTTATGAGCAAGCAGCAAGACACTGAACTCACCAGTAAGGTTTGACCACAGCTATGTTCATACTGTAGGAAGTTAACACCCACCCCTCTCCTAGGAAATTGAGATATTTTAGGAAATATTAAAAGGGCAGAATATTTCCCCTAAAAGGGGGGCAGAAACTCACCTCCCCCAGCTTTGTCAATGGACCATTAAGGCCTGGGCCAGTCTATTCTACATAACAAAGATCTACCTCCTCCAGGCAGATCCATAGTAGGAATTGCCCAAAGCCCTTTCATTACATCATCACCCAGCAAGAGTCAACCAAGCCTGGGACTCAAAAGACAACCTACAAAGTTACCCTTGCTTTGACCCCATGGGAGTCAATCAGAACACAAGCTCAAATTCAAAGCCCAACAGAGGGCATCAAACCCAGGCACTCTCAGCATCTCTGCCCTTTTTGCCCAGGATCTCAAACCATGTGGTCCTGCCCACCATTAAAAAACCACCTTTCCAAACAGCCACCATGTTTCCAGTGTCTTTCTCCCCGTTTGGAACTGAACCCAGGTGGACATTTCTTCCAACAATACTCAGCAGAAAGAATGTTTGAATTCCCCTAGGAGCAATGTGCTTTTTGTTAGAAGTAACTTCAGCATCCGGCTTGCATATTGTGACACTTGGAAGCTAGTTATTTACATCCCTGGCTTGTTGACTAACCATGTCTCTCCCTTCATGTGGCATTATAAATCTTTGATTTGATTTGGATTCCTTGATTTGGAAACTTTGGCTTGCTCAGCTATGCTTTGATCTACAATTAATTGCTCTTTCCTGCTGCCTTGTTGGGATTTGCAGAAGCGAGCCTTCCTCTTAACACTCTATGTGCCTGGATTTGCAGCTAACGAGTAGGCTAGCTTGGTCGCAGAACAGTGAGACACTGATGCATTTTCTGTGTCGCATGAGAAAAGTACATCTTCCTCCCACTGTCCTCACCACTTTCTACAGAGGGACGATCGAGAGCATCCTGTCATATGGCATTACTGTCTGATTTGGAAGCATTACTGCTTCAGACAGGAAGGCAGTGCAGAGTGCACTGAGGATGGCAGGGAAGACTATTGGTAGTTCACTTCCTTCTATCCAGGACACAGTAAGCGATGCTACACAGACGTGTCTGGGATGCTACACATCCTCTTCATGACCTGTTTTTGCTCGTTACCTTCTGGGAGGAGACCTTGTGGTATTCGAAGCAGAACATCTAGATTCAAGTCACAGTTTTGTTCCATGCTTCAGCGCTTTACAGCCCTCTCTAAGCGGTTTACAGAGTCAGCATATTGCCCTCCCCAACAATCTGGGTCCTCATTTTACTGGTTTTGCAAGGATGGAAGGCTGAGTCAACCTTGAGCTGGTGAGATTTGAACTGCCAAATTGCTGGCAGCCAGCAGAAGTAGTCTGCAGTACTACATTCTAACCACTGTGCACCAGGGGTGGTTCTATTTACCTTTACTACCAGTTCGCAATGGGATCGCTTCTCTATTTCAAACAACTTCATCTGTTTCGCTACCTCTTTTAGAATGGAGTCTGTTGCCCAGTTTTTAACCTTCATTTCCAGCTCATGTGGTAATTGGAAGTAAATGCTGATCAAGTCCTATCAATTCTACCCACTTCTCTGGGAATGTATCTTCACAGTGTCTATCAATTTCTTCAATAATTGATATGTAAATCAAGCTCAATTAACAATTTTCATGCCTTACAAAGGTTTAAAATTTCTGCTTTAAAAAAAAACATTTTAAATAGCCCATAAATTTTTGAACATATCCTAAGAGTCAGCCAAGTCCTCTGGAAATTCTGCATAAATTTCTCTTAACTCTTCTTGTATAGGAGTCAATTGCCTAAATGCGCTGTCTTGAGCTTTCCACCTCTTTGCTACTTTTTCAAAATTGTTCAGAAAAATATAAGGGTCTTGTGAAGATTTTGGTATACTCTCCAAGCTTGGTTTTTTTCTTGCAGACATTACCCAACTAGGTAACATCTTCAATGCATGTCCCAAAGGTGCTTTTTTAAAGAGGTAACTGGATTTTCTGGTTTTTCTTTGAAGATGTTTCACTTCTTCTTTGAAGTGAAACGCCTTCAAAGGAAAAACCAGAAAGTCCAGTTATCTCTTGAAAAAAGCACCTTTGGGACGGCCCATGACCTGGATGACTGAGAATCTCCATAGACATCTTCAATGCATCTTCTTAGGGAGTCTTCCCCAGCAATATATGAGAGAAAGCATTTAGGAGTGACCTGTAATTGTAATTGTGCCTTCATATGAACAATTCATCTTCTTCATGTTTTCTTTGATCTTCCTCCAACTTTTTAGTCTCTACTCACAACTTTATATAAATTTAATAAATATTTCGTATTTCTTAACGTTCCATCTCCCTCAGAGAGGGTCTCTGGACTATGTGCAAAATAATAAAATAAATGTTTCCATCACTCAATCTCTCTTCAACAGGTAGCTTTTCTTTCAAATACGCTCATATGTGGTATATCTGTTTTCCCGCTTTTTTCATTGTGAGGAGAAGTTTTCCTCTTCATGAGGAAAACCTCACTCCTCCATTCCTTTATTAAAACTCCTCATTTATTGTCTTTAATAGCCATAACTGCTTTTCGGGTAGCTTTGATGTCCAGAACTGCCTCCGTATCCACATCTTTTCATAATTGTCAACCATGTCTTTTGGGGCAACTTTTATCTCAGAATATTTTTTGATATTCTGTCTTTCCAATGTCTTTTTTCTTGATTGCTAACTTCTAGGAGATGATGGATTGTAAGAGCTATTTCCCGCATATTATACAGAAGCATCAAAATTACTTGATGAGCGGTAAAGATAGGTCTGAAGAAGGGTGGAGTGACTTCCGCTTCCGGTTCCGCTGGCGACAGACTTTGATCGGGCTAGCTCTGGCCCCAGAGTCTGATCCCCCCCATCTGGAGGCCCTTTGGGCCAAGCGCCCCATTATTGGGGCGTTTGCCGTTTGAGGGCGGCTCGCCAGGGGTCCCCTGCCTCACTTCCAGGGGCCGGGAGGCCGATGCTGGCGCGCCCGAGGCTCCAGAGGGGGTGGGAGGCGATCGGCGGCTTTTTTTCGAGGCCGCGGAGGCGCCACAGCGCCTAAGGGGACCGGTGCTACCTAAGAAGGCACAACGGACTGCACTGACTGATTGCAGAGTGGAGCAGGCATCCTGGAGGCGAGAGGGGGGGGTTGGAGTTCCCCCCCCCTTGTAGCTGGAAAGGTGCCGTGGCAGAGAACTAGGGGGAAGGAGATGGGGTGAAACCCCTTACCTTTCTGACTTTTCCTTGGAGGATGGCTGTGGCAGAGTTTCTTGGAGAGGTCTGGTGGCCCCTCCCCCCGGCAGGCAATGGCGGCGGTCTGACTTCCTGCTTCTTTATTTATGATTGAAGACAACATTCTCCTCTGGCTTCCTGTTTGACCTACTCTATACTTCGGACTCGTTGCTCCTGTGAGCGCCCACTGGTGGACAGTTGAAAAATTACTTTGATTGCTAATCCCTCTTTCTTCTCTGGAGGTTTGCCCTTTGATTTCTCATCTTCTATTGATCTAAAATGGCTAAGGGCCACAAATCAGCAGCAACTGATATGGGGAAAATTTTGGAAAGACTGGCGATATTGGACCAGAAGTTGGACAAGTTAGATGACGTCCAAAAAGGATTATCTGAAATTAAATCTGAAATGACACTTATGAAAAAAGATTTAAATGATGTTCAACAGCTGGCAGAGCAAAACAAGAAGAAGATGGGGGGTCTGGAGGGGGAGGTACGGGCACTCCAGAAGGTGGAGGATGGGAGAGGAAATGCAATGTTAACCTTACAATTGGATAAGATGTCTTATTTTCTCAGGTTCCAAAACGTGGAACAACTTGACCAGGAAAATTTGAGAAAAGTGATGGTTAAAATGTTGGGTGAATTTTTAGAAAGAGATTTGGAGTCTATTGGAAGGGATGTGGACTTGGTGTACAGAGTAAACTCACAATTTGCAATTTTACATAATCTACCAAGAGAGATTCATATTAAATTTGTGAGAAGGGAACTGAGAGATGAGATATTGAGAAAACAAAGACTGGGGGCGCTGGTGTACAGGGGCAAGGAGATCACCATCCTGAAGCAGATTCCCAGACAGGTACGAGAATTAAGAAGAAAATATTATTTTTTATCAAATAAGCTGTACCTCAAGGGAGTAGGTTTTAGGTGGCTGATTCCGGAGGGTTTGATGATTTTTTGGGAGGACAGTAAGAAGAAAATTAATAATGTAACGGAAGCTAAGGCTTTTTTTGACCAACATAAATCCTTCCTAGGTGGAGAAGATACAGGAGCCGAAGAGGGGGAAGTATTAGATGATCAAGGAGCGGAGGCGGACGGAGCTGTTGCGGCCCGGGAGGGGGAGGGAGGCCAGACCATGGTTTTAAGAGCCAGAACTAGGAAATGAAGAAAGGAGGGGAATCTATTGTTTAAGGTTTTTTTAATTGACATTTTTTTTTCTCTCTCTTCTTTTATTGTATTTTGTATAACACTCTTTTTTTTGTTTATATAATTTTTATATAACCTGGTTGTTTGTTTTGATTTAAGATAATAATGTCTGTTGTGTGAGAAATTAAAAAAAGAAAATAATAATTGAAATATCTTTATATAAAGATATTGAAAATTCAACATATTGTAAACTATAATATTGTATATTCTTAACCAATAAAAACTTTTTATTAAAAAAAAAAAGAAGGGTGGAGTTACAGTTCCTTTATATAGGCTTATGTAAATCAGAAAAGTGATGTGATTATACAGCAGCAAGTTATTTGATTAGCGCTAGCACTGATGATGTTGATTAGCGCTAGCACTGATGATAGTTTGGGTAATGGAACGTCTGCAAGAAAACAAGCAAGCTCAGAGAACACCAAGGACCTTCCGTTATTTGCCTGGATCGTATCCTTAGTGAGGTTAGAGAGGCCATTCAGCTATGAAGTCCTGAGGCAGGACTACAAAAACCAAGATTTTGAAAGAGCAGAGGGGCACTATTCCATGAGCAGAATTTCTTTCATAGTTTCTAATTCTAAGGAATGCATTTATTCATAAATAATGTCATTATGCACAATAAATAAATTACTTTTGCTTTCCCAAAGATTACTCATCTCCCAGGTCTTCCTCGGCATATCAACTTTCCTTGGCTTTCTAAATATTTTATGACCATTTTAGTGTCCTTGGCTAAGTGTATTTGGGTGAGGAACTTAGTTTGACCCCTAAATTCTCATTCAGGCGTGAAATCCAGCGCTGTTGGCATGTGTCCAGTAGTGCTATGGATCTAAAAACAGGGTAAAACAACAACTGATGACCTCCTTTTACCGGTCCAAAATAGAAAGCGTCCTCACTTATTGCATCATGGTATGGCATGCCGGCTTGACAGTCTCAGATAGAAAAACACTACAGAGGGTGGTGAGCACAGCATTAAACATCGTGGGCTGCTCCCTGATACCACTAGACGAGATCGCTAGGGCTGCCTTAGAAGGGTGAGGAAAATCCTCAAGGATGATTCACACCCTGGTCAGCACTTCTTTACCCTCCTACCATTGGGAAGGAGATATAGAAGCATAGCCAGCCACACAAACAGGCTGAAGAACAGTTTTTATCCGCGGGCTGTCAGACTCCTGAATGCAAAATAACATCATAACTACGTAGTACGATGGACTTGCAAGGCCGGTGCAATGTGTAACATGTTCACACTGGTGCAATAGCACTGGGTGTTTGTTAATATGATTTATTCCATTAGGGATTTTCTGTTTTCACTGTGAGCTGTATTGTGTTTGGCGTGGGGTGAACTGAGGGAGCTCAACCAATCTCATTGTACATATGTTGTGCAGTGACAATAAAAGTTTGAATTTGAATTTGATCTCCTCTCCTCTCCTCTCCTCTCCTCTCCTCTCCTCTCCTCTTCTCTTTTCCTCAAATCAAAGAGTAATCCCATTAACTCAGGAAACTAAATGATCTAGTTGTCTTGCTGCTAAATTTTCAGTTTTGCTTTTTCCCCGTTTCTTTATGACTGTGATGTAACAGGACTAGATGGAATATGGAGAAACTGTAGAACAGCAGTCATTTTAATCATTTTAAACTGGGTTAGAATACATTCACTTAATATTACACAACAGATCCATAATCTATCAATACTGTTGGGTACATCCTCCTCCTCCTCCTCTATGAAATTGTTTCTTTTAATGAGCGTTCTGATTGGGTGATGGGTTCCTTCTCTGCAGCCAATCACAGGCTCTAACAACCTCTGCCCACTGTTGCCCTTGGAAAGAGGTTTACAAATTTGGCAGCTTTGAGACTTGTAGACTTCAACTCCCAGAATTCCCCAGCCAGCATTTGCTAGCTGAGGAATTCTGGGAGCTGAAGTCCACAAGTCTTAAAGAAGAGCTGTGGCTCCTTGGGACGGGCCATGCCTCTTGTTCTGAATAAAAACAAAATTTTAAAAAATGCTATCCTCTGAACCATTAAAGAGAGCCAGTTTGGAGTAGTGGTGAAAGTGCTGGCTTTAGATATGGAGACAATGAGTTCCAGGCCTGCCTTAGCCATAAAAGCTCACTGAGTGACTTTGGGCCAATCATTCTCTCAGCCAAATCCACCTCATAGGGTTGTTTTTGTGGGGGAAATAGGAGGCAGGAGGTATGTGTGTGTCTTTGTTGCCTTGAGTTCTATATTAAAAGGCAGGATAAAAACCTAATATTGTAATAATAATAATAATAGCTGCCCAGTAATTATACCTCAGAGGAGGGGAAAAAGGCGGGAAATATGGGCATTCCGATTGGGTGATGGCTTCCTCCTCTGCAGCCAATCACAGGCTGCAGCAATTTCTGCCCACTGTTGCCGTTGGAGACTCCCTCCAATTTCTGAGGGTTTTTGAAGGCGAAGGTGACAGAAGAGCTTGGAGGCTCGGTGGGACAGGCTGCTCCTCTTGAGGCTGATAGGCAAAAGAGGAAGGCCAAGAGAATAACAGAATAGTGGAATTGGAAGGGATCTTGGGGGTCGTCTTGTCCAACCCCCTCCCCAAAGCAGGAGACCCTATACCAGTGATGGCTAACCTTTTTGCCATCGCGTGCCAAAAGTGGAGGGAGTGCGGTGGGGTCACGTGTGCCCATACCCACACCCATAATTCAATGCCCCTGTGCCCCCTCCCCCCGCGCATGCAGGCACGGACCCCCACGGTTCCACTTTTGGCACACGATGGCCAAAAGGTTACCAGTGGGTCCAGTAGGCCCATTTTTTGCCCTCCCCAAGCTCCAGAGCCTTTCTAGGAGCCTGGGGAGGGTGAAAACTGCCTCCCTCACCCACCCAGAGGCTCCCCAGAGGCTGGAAATGGCCCGTTTCCCAACTTCTAGTGGGACCGGAAGGCCTGAAAATCAGTTGGCCAGCACTCGCATGCGCACTAGAGCTCAGCTAGGGCAACACTCACATGCCCACAAATAAGGCTCTGCGTGCCACCTGTGGCCCGGGTGCCATAGGTTCGCCATCATGGCCCTATACCATATCAGAAAAATACTTGTCCAATTTCTTCTTAAAAACCTCCAGTGATGGAGCACTCACAACTTTTGAGAGAAAATCATTCCACTGATTAATTATTCTCACAGTCAAGAAATTCCTCCTTAGTTCTAGCTCGGATCTCTCCTTGATTAGTTTCCATCCATTGCTTTTTATCCTGCCTTCAGGTGCTTCAGTGCTCAATAGGTTGAGCCCCTCTTCTTTGTTGCTCTCAAATATTGAAAAACTGCTATTGTGTCACCCCAGTCCTTCTCTTTATCAGACTAGATATATCCAGTTCCTGCAAGAGGGTGAGTTGGAAGGGATCTTGGAGGTCTTCTAGTCCAACCCCCTTCTCAAACAGGAAACTCTATACCATTTCAGACAAATGGCTGCCCAATCTCTTCTTAAAAACCTCTAGATTAGACAGGTATATGTCCTTATGTAGGATTGGTACAGGTAGCCCTCGACTTACGACCACAGTTGAGACCAGAATTTCTGTTGTTAAGCAATAAAATGTAAAAAACAGATACTGTGATAAAAACTGAGAGGAGCTGCAGTAAATTATGCTACTGGGCTGGCAGCCTAGAGTGATACTTGGTTGCTTGTTACCTGTTACTTGCTATTGATTATGTACCTTGTTTTCCAAAAGTGTGCAAAAGGCACGACAATGTGTGCATTGAGGGCTCTCAATGGGTGATGTGTGATGTAGTCCTGAGAGCACACCTCTTTGTGCTGCACCGAATAAACAGTGTCATCTCAATTGTTCTCTCTATCTATTAATGAAATTAATACACATTTGTAATGCATACTTTCTGTGGATTTTTTTACAGTGCTAGATGCATCAGAAATTCTGACAATCCATGGGGAAATATGCCCCATTTATACCAACACCATGTTCCTAACAAACACATAATAGAAGAGAGTGTGCTGGGTCAGATCTGAGTAGCATTGCCTAAAAGCATTTATTATTTTTTTTTCTTTTCTTTTCTTTCAGAAGCTTCAGAAGCAGCAGGTCATTCATTGATGAATTTTAGCTCTGCATTTCAAACAATCCTTACGCTGAAAGAAGAAATTACATTCCCTTCTCTGGATCTGGGATAGGAAAGACGCCGTATTTGGCAACGGCATATTGATTTGATCCTTTGGCTAGGCGCATGTAACCTTCTTCTCCCCAAAGAGTGGACCAGCTGTGAAGGGAAGAATACAGAATGTTTATTTCTGGAATTCTGCAGCACAGTGGATCATTGATGATTCTAGCTGAAGTTTCGCCATCTCCAAAAGCATGGTGCAAAAGGAGGCTTTTTGCCATAGGTTAACAGGGAGGCAGCCATTTTGAGAAGAGGAACTATACCACAACAACAGACCAGCTTCCGGATCCATGGCTTCACAGAGGATATGCAACATGACTTCAAGATGGAAACTAAGCATAAGAAGATCTGGGTATGTTTAGCCTGCAGACCTCACACGGCATCTGCTGGGACTCACTGCATAAATGGGGCATAGTATCCTCCCCTCAGTGTGACTGTGGGTGTATATCACACTGTGACCGACTGTAAACTGAGGGCATATACCACTCCAGTAGCTGATTTTTTTTCATATAAACGATGTTGCACTTTAACGGTTAGATGGCCTAGACATTGGTATCTGAATATAGAATTTTTTAAACATTCATATACGTTTTTTTTAATCTAGGTAAAATGTTAATATTAATTGCAAATCCATATATGATATTCCATAAGCTAAATAAATAAATAGATTGCTTGCAGAAGGGACAGCTGAGGGGGACTGACATCAGAAGGGGGTAGTAACATGGAAGAGGGAGTGGATTTTTTCCATAGTGCCCCAGAAGACAGGACCAGAAAAGAATTATTGGGCCAAAATTACAACGAAGATGATACAAGCTAAACTTCAGATGGACTTTCCAGCTAATTTGGATAAATGTTTGCCCCAATGAGAATTAATTTGCAATTTCCCACGGCACAGCATGATATCTTCATATGGAATATTAACAGAAGATAGGGGTTAGAAGGAAGATGCACTCCTGAGAATATTGTGCATGCTCAGAGCAAGTCCTGTATATTGTCTTGCCCATCTTTACAGGAAGATAAGACGCAGAGTTCAAATATCCAAGTGCTCCAGGTAAGTAAAAGCTTCCCATTCTATTTTCAGGTGATGCTACTTGGAGATCACCTTCTTCAGCTATCATCCTCGATATGAGTTGGATATGACACCATCTCCAAGTACTTCAGGAGCTTGTCTTCCAACCCAGCTGAAGGACGTTCTTGGGAGAAGCAAAATGTGAACATTGTAAGCTGCCCAGAGTTACCCTGTGGTAAGATGGGCAGCCAATAAATTTAATAAATAAAATATTTTTTTTCTGTGGGAAAAATCCCATGGGAAAAACAAGTAAGTTATACAGTAAGTAAATTTCCCATTTCTTACAGTTCTGCAGACTGATGTCTGTTTACTCACCTGTTCTTTAGGATCCAATAGCTATTGCCCACACTGGAGTCATTATAACCCACAATCAGCATAGCATGAGTTATCTCTCGTATTGCCCTGTTTTGTTCTGCAAAAATACCTGGATAGAAAAAGGAAATGAATAGTGATAAGTAGAGAAAACCCCATTCTTGCTGGCAGATTTATAAAGATTTCCAAAATAGCAGCCAGGTACCCCACACCCCATCTTAGCTGCAGCATGGATATGTAAGAAAGAGGCCATTTTAATGATAGTACCCATAATTTGAAACATACCTTACTGGAGATGTTGTCACCTGGGCCACTTAGATGTAAAAGCACTGAACAAAAAACTTAAGACTATAATGGTATTTCCCAGGAAACCAACCTCCTAAGAATATGTTAATCAAACAGATTACTTATTTTTCACAGACGACTAGGTTACATCATTACTGATGAAACGTCTGCAAGAAAACAACCAAGCTCAGAGAGCACCATGGATCCCTCATTTCAACCCTGAGCTATAAACATTCTCCTCTTATAGATTGAGAAGGTTTTACGTAGTTGTGGTGTAACTCAAGAAAAATTCTGAGCCTCACTTCTGCGTACTAGTAGTTGAACGATTGTTTTCCTTGCCATCTTATCAGCAAAATAAAATAAATGACATAGTCTAATTTCAGAACAGGGTAGATAGGAGGAAATAAAGCAATAAGATACAAATGTTGCCGGATCCAATCTGGATCCATCATCGGGACCAGAGGTTTTGTCTTCCATGCTTTTGGACTCACACAGGAGACCATCTTCAGGGAACTTCTCTCCAGCATGAGTCCAAAAGCTCGGGAGATGACAATCTCTGGTCATGGTGACTTACCCAGATTGAATCCTTCAGCGTTATTCTGGGATATGTGTATTCGCCTTCATTCGTGAGATATAAATGTGTTAATAAAGAGAGACAATAATTAAATAAGTGAATCCCCCTTACAAGGTACCCCAATTGTTCAATGTATTGGGATCATAGGACTAATGTCTTAGTTGTAAATTTAGCAGTTCTATGTGTGTTTAATATATACATTTGAAGCCAGGAGGAAATATGACAATTTCTGGTTGGGATCCCAGTGGCCTGAGTAAATGGAGATTTTTCTAGTGCCTCAATCACCGCTTTTGTATTTCAAAGAATAACCTTCAGAATTTTTCCAACCACATGAAACACCCCAGACAAACTAGCTGTATTAATTCAACTTGACAGTAAGTACAATCAGTCAGTGAAACCACTTGCCTTCAAACGTTGTGGGTGCTCCAACCACTGGAGGCTTTTAAGAAGGGCCTGGATAACCATTTGTCAGAAATGCTCTGCAGCTTGAGCAGGGGGTTGGGCTAGAAGACCTCCAAGGTGCCTTCCATCTCTATGATTCTGTTATTTTCTATTAACCCCACTCAAAAGCCATAAGGGTTAGGGCAAGTAAGAGAAGAGGTCCAGGAGAAGCAAGATAATAGGCATTCTGTCACACAGCCATTTTTCTTCTCCAGAAATACACACAATTCCAAAGATAGATAACTAATAAAGCAGTTGATGATGGAGATTCTGAAGCTCGGCATGCTGAAGCTACAATATGATGTAAATGAGAGAGCCAGGTGACAGAATCGGAATCATGCGGTCGTCAATATAACATTGGTCATTGGATTCAGGTTCTGCAGTACAGTACAATTGTAAAAGCCATGGACTGGACAGAGACAAGTTCATGACCACTTCAGTCATGGAAGCTCACTGGGTGCCTTGGGGCTGAGAAAGAGCGAGCACCCCAATCTCTGCCTTGAGTTTTTTGATATTGGAAGTGGGGATACTAGACTCGGCGTCTGGAACTTCTAGGAAAAGGGACGTCTATGCCTAATAAATAAGTCATTTGCTGAGATTGGTGACTAAAGAAATCTGATAGAGATAGATGATAGGTAGGTAGGTAGGTAGGTAGATAGATAGATAGATAGATAGATAGATAGATAGATAGATAGATAGATCGATCCAGGCTTACCAAATCACCAAAGTGGTTCATGCCAAGCCAGTAGGTGTATTTCCCCAGGTCAGCCTGCTTGTTATGATCTTGGATCATCTGCAAATTCTCTTCCCACACGGCTCTTCAAAAGGATTCTTCTTCCTCCTGGGAAGCCAAGATCGGGAAGATCCCTTAGTCGCATCTGCCTAAACAAGTGGCACCTACAAGATCTAGAACTCATATTCTTCTCTTCCATAAAAGGTTTGTCTGACTAGAATTCAATCATCCAGGAATGGACAAAACTGCCTTCAATTTTCATTTAGTACACAGGACATTATTCCTTGCAAAGCATGTCTGAAGACAGATAGCAGAAAGAAAGTTTATCAACATTGCTATTCTAAGTTGAAATCAAGGTATGGAACTGGAACACTTGAAGGAAAATTAGGATTTTTGTTCCTGTGGGACAGAACCAGGTATGAGTTCTACTTACCTTTACTACCAGTTCATAACAGGAGTGCATGGTTCTATAGAACCAGACAGAACCGGGAGCAACCCACCAGAACCTACAGAAGACTCTGAGAACATCAGTAGTGACAGCCAACTCAGCCCCCATTGTATCAGAAATGTTAAACTAAAATTCGCAATTTAATTTGAGTTCTACTGGAGCAAACTCACCTGAGCGTATTCTTTACCATGAGTGGCGTTCTCTCCATGTCCCCTCCAGGGTTGGATCCAAAGCTGTGGACAAGGTCCTCAGGGAGACCAACCAGACCAGGGCTGCCACTGAGATGGACAACATTGTCTTTCTCTAGGAGAAGGGAAGGGAAGGGGAGGGGAGGGAAGAGAAGAGAAGAGAAGAGAAGAGAAGAGAAGAGAAGAGAAGAGAAGAGAAGAGAAGAGAAGAGAA
>WNWU01000394.1:2990906-2997814 GCA_012654045.1 Ptyas mucosa | reverse complement strand
CCCCCCCCCCGTTTTTCCATTTCTGTTCCTGGATTCCGCTAATTACACCCTCTCCTCCCCATTCCCATTCCTCCCCCCCCCGGTTATTCCATTTCTCTGCTGGATTCTGCTTCTGCAAGAGAAGGCTCTGATGTTTGCTTGGGTGGTGGAGGGAAACTCAAAGCATTGGGGGCTTCAGAAGGGCAGAATGAGCTTCAAAATGTGCAGCTCCTGGCTCTAACAGTGGGTGACGTCAAGTTGGCTGGGGAATAGGGGCACTGGAGTTGGGCGGGTGAATCTACAAAGAGAGAATTCTTTATGCAGGCTGAGCATTATGGGGCTTGAAATGAGGGATGGTGAGGGCTGAGACACAGAAAGAGACAAAGAATGAAAGAGAGAATGAGAGAGAGAGAGTGGTAGAGAGACAGAGAAAGAGGGGGAGAGAGAATGAGAGAGACTGGGGGAGAGAGAGAGAAGGGGGAGAGAGAAAGAATGAGAAAGAGAGGGGGAGAGAGAAATGGTGACAAGATAGAGCAAAAACGTAAAATGTGAATACAGTCATAAGTTCGAGGACTAGTCACAAGTGCGAGGACCAGTCAAAAATTACTTTTTCAGCCTTCTGAGTAGTCCATATGCACAAAAGGACTACCCAGAGGGCTGAAAAAAGTGATTTCTGACAGGTCCTCGCACTTTTGATCAGTCTTTTTTTATTTTGAAATTTACCAGTAGCTGCTGCATTTCCCACCCCTGGCTTATACTCGAGTCAATGAGTTTTCCCAGTTTTTGTGGTAAAATTGGGGCCTCGGCTTATATTCGGGTCGGCTTATACTCGAGTATATACGGTAACTTCTGACACAGAGCTCAGATTTCGAAATAAAACAGATATTCATGTAACCAGCGTTCCAAACTTTATATCAGAATGGATTTTCTGGCTTAATTGAGTTCTACTGGTATTTTGGAGGAACAGGTTGGTCTTACTCCTGAGGGAAAGCTTGTATTTGAAAATTGAATGTGTTTTTCACTTTTCAGAACCTGGGGAACACGAATACGTGTTTTTTTGCAATCTGAGCTCTCTTTCAGAAGTTAAATTTTCTGGATGAACTGTGTCCTACTGGGAATTCTGAGATATACCTTGGTCTATTTCCTCAGAGAAAGATCGGATTTTAATATTGAATGTGTTTTGGGCTTTTCAGAACCAGGGGAACATGAATATGTGTTTCCTTGCAAATTTGAAGTTACGTTTTCTGGCTGAATTGAGTTCTACGTGTAATATATTCATGTTTCCCAGTTTCTGAAAAGCCCAAAAAACATTTTCAAACACAAGCTTTCCCTGATGTGTTAGATCAAGCTGGTCCTCAGAATTACCAGTAAAAGTCAATTCAGACAGAAAATTTAATTTCTGACACTGAGCTCAGATTTCCAAAGAAACACACATGCATGTTTCTCAGGTTCTGAAAACTGAAAACACATTCAATTGTTAAATCCGACGTTTCCATTTGGAGTTAGACCAAGTTTTACCTCAGAATTGATTTGGCGAATTGAGTCCTACGGGTCAAATATTCAAGTTTCCTAGGTACTGAAAAGTCCAAAACATATTCAATTTTAAAATCCGAGCTTCTCGCCTCTCCACCCTTCAGGCCTGTGGAAGTTTCCCTCTGATTGGTCCAACACACCTGAGGGAGAGAGGAGCAGGAGCCAGTTCGGTCTGCAGGATCCAGCTCTCGGTCACGAAGACGGACGGAAGGAAGGATGAAGTGAGAGACAAGAGGGGCATCATGCTTGGGTGCCGTGCAGGAGAGCACCCCGGAGCAGGAGGTGCAGGGGCTCGCATTGGGGGTCAAACCGTTGAGCCCCACCTGGGAAGCTGGGGTCACGGCCCAGCCAACAATGGTGGGGGAAGCCTTGAGTACACGCACCACTGCCCCCTCACACTGCATAGTGGCAACTGGTACAGAAGCCCGGCCCGCCTGGGCGGCCTGACCTGCTCTCTCCTTCTGTCACCAGTTAGAGGGAGGGTGGGTAACGCACGCTGGTACTGCTTCAGACGTCCGGGGCATGGTGCCTTCCAGTCCTGCAAGTACCACAGGCAGGGCAGTGGGTGTGTGGCTTGATGCTATGAGCAGCATTACCTGGCCCGAAGCCACCCGGGGGAGGATGGTCAAATGGGATGACCCACCGCGGGCCCCGGCCTCTCCTCGGCATCCGTCGGTCGCTTGTCGCACCCCTTACACACCAAACGGCCATCAGATGACCCCTTCTTTCTCCGTTATCGCTCGTTTCTTCCTTTGCGTCTCATGACCGGAGCATGCCGCTATGCGGACATGGCCATGCTGTGATGCGAACCCAGCCATGCCGCTCCACTGGGCACCGACCGAGTGGACGAACACTGCCGCTCCCCGCCAGTCCTTGTTGGTGGGATCGGTTGACCAAAGTCTCCATTTCTGTTTCCCTGCCATGATGTAGTGTGCGAGGTTCCTTCTGAGTGGACCGGGGTAGGACGGCTCCACTTTGGTCCCGGTGGTGGAGCACGGAGACCAGGGCAGCGCGAGCGGGGGTCATGGGACGGGATCTCAGCGCGGGGGCCGCAGCCCTCAGTCATGGAGGAGTCTGTGATGGGTCCGGAATGGGCAGACAGACTGGTCTACTGGGAACCTCAGGCGGCCTAGGGTGGGACCGGTTTACTGGGGCCTCAGCCGGACCAGAGTCTCTGTTTCTGTTTCCCTGCCATGATGGATGTACAGGATCCCAGTGCAGGGGCCGCAGGCCTCGGTCGGGGACCTCTGCTGTCACCTCAGTGCCCAGACCGGGCCCCGCAGGTGTCTGCGACAGGCGGACAGTCCAGTCTACCAGGACGCGGGCAGGACCAGTTTACCGGGGACTCGGCCAGACTAGTCTCTCTGTTTCTGTTTCCCTGCCATGATGGATATATCCCGGTGTGGTGGCTGTGGGCCTCGGTCAGCGACCTCTGCTGTCGCCTTGGTGCCCGCGGGCTTCATTCAGGGACCTCCACTGTCGCCTTGGTGCCTGCAACGGGTCCTGGGGGTTTCCACGATGGGCAGATGGCCTGGTCTACCGGGACGCTCAGGCAGCCTAGGGCGGGACTGGTTTACCAGGGCCTCGGCCAGACTAGAGTCTCTGTTTCTGTTTCCTTGCCATGATGGGTGCGAGGGGTTGCTTTAAATAGCTGGCTTTAAGTGAAAAGCTTCCGTTCTTGGGAAACGTCCGGTGCAGCAGTCAGGGCGGAAAGATCGGCGCTGCGTTAGCTCTGCAGGACCGATCGAATTTCCAGACCTCTGCGGCATTTTCTTTTGCCATTCTCAGCCCCGGAGTGGTTGGGAGAGCATAGGGGCTTTCTTCGGAGGCGAGGTGGAGGAGGGCGACCCACCTGCCGCAATGAAGCGTGAGTCCCGAGGATCCGGAGGCCAGGAAGAGGGCCACGAGATAGTGGCCCCGAAGCCAGTGACACTGCGGTTTTGACGGGCTCAGGGAGACAAAGCAAAACAGAGCGGAATAGAGAGGAGAAAAAGAAGGAGAGTGTTTTGAAGAATAAAAAGGACTGTACAGCGACTGGAGAGGATAGCGGCAGCCTAAAATGCAAGTGAAAAAAGCGTATATCTTTGTGACCATCTTGCTGCTGTGGATATGAAAAGAAACGGAAGTACAGTATAATTGGAGTACAGAACTTTAGCGGGGCACAGAATAATAAGCGTGAACCTACCAACCACATGAAGCGGGGATGACTAGGGGGTAAAGCTTCTCCTGATCCCCCTCCTCCCAAGAACTATAACAGTGAGCCCTTTCCGGACTAATTAAATTATCTGATGAACTGTATTAATTAATTTGATATAGGTGATTAAGAACCTCCTGAAGGGGTAAATTGATAATTTATATATTTTTAATATTTATTAACTGTTTATAACGATTTCTGATTAACTGATGATTAACTGATTGATTATATTATTACTTATTGTTTTTTTCTTTCTTTTTCTGGACTTATTATCTAGCATAAATTATTATAATAATATAGATATATTTATACTCGGATTGTATTTAACTACAGTAAGATAAGATAAATTAGATTAGAGTTATAATTGTATAGGATTGGGGTTGAGATTGAACAATAGTATTGAATAATAGTAAGAGCTTAATCAAAGGGGGCTGTTAAGTTAAACAGACAAATAATATCAGCATATGATAAGTTGCTTATTGCTTAGCCAATATGTCTACCACAGTCACAAACACAAAAGTGGCGAAAAAATATACACCTTCTACAGTTGCATCCTCCCCGATAACCATTCCCCCAGGGGCAAGAAAATCACCTGAAAAGTTACCAACAGCAGAGAAACCAATCACAATACAAGATATGCAAATGATGTTTCAAAATATCCAGGAAATTATGGAAAAGAACCAAGAATCAATTGCTAAAAATTTCAATGATTTGAAAACTGAGATGAGTGGGTTAAGAGGAGAAATTACACAAATAAAAGACACTTTGGGAGAAATGAAAACAACTATGCTAGAACATGAGGTGCGATTGATAGAGGTAGAAAAAACCTCCGAAAGAGTGGAAACTCAGATAGATAGGTATGAAAAGGAATGTGCCCAAGTGGTGGGAAAAGTCGAGGATGAGATAGTCTTTCTAGCGATGGAGAAATCCGCCTTTTTTTTATGCCTCCAAAATGTGGTTGAGGACAAAGAGGAACTGCTAGATGAAATTGTAGGAGAAGTAATCGCAGAAGTAGTGGGAAGGAAAAAAGAAGAAGTAAGTGGCGACATAGACAAAGTATATCATGTTTATACCAACTATGCGAGATGTCACAACCTACCTAGAGAAATACACGTAAGGTTAACCAAAAAAGCATTAAGAGACAAAACCCTCCACAAGGCTAGGGATCAGAGTGTAACATATAAAGGACGGCAGATTACAATCCTCAAACAAATCCCTAGAAGAGTGAGAGAGCAAAGGCATAACTACCAATTCATAACCTCTCAACTGAGAAAACACAATGCGCCGTACTGATGGTTATTACCTGAAGGGCTCTTAGTGACTTGGCAAGAGTGGAAAATTAAAATTGAGAGCATAGAGGACGCACAAGATTTTTGTGAGAATTACTTTGGACATGGCGAAGGCGAAAGAGAAAAAGAGGTAGTTAAGGGAAATCAAAGAGACCAGAAAGAGGAGTGGAGAAAGGAAAGAGGAGCACAAGCAGAGTATGGAAAGGGGAAAAGAAATGGGAGGAGGGGGGAAGAAGGGGGAGTAGAAGGATATGGGGTAGAGACTCGCTTAGCAGCTAAGACCAAAGGGGCTAACAGATAGAAATGAATCAAGGAGTAAGAATACTCACGGTAAATGTTAATGGCCTCAATGCCTCGACAAAAAGAAGACGCATCTTATCTAAAATAATTAAAGCCAAAACGGATATAACATGTTTACAAGAGACCCACATTAAATTGTCACAAACAAATTTATTGAAATGTCCCAAGGCAGGGACACTATTTGTAGCGGCCTCTGAGGAGAGGAAAAGAGGAGTAACTATATTTGTAAAAGAACATCTCTCGCCCAAACAATTATTTGCAGACGAAGAGGGAAGAATATTAATGTTAGAGGTGGAATTACTACAAGAAAAAATATTGCTGATTGGAATGTATGTTCCTAATACTAAACAAACTTCATTTTTTTCGAAGAATACGAAGGGAAATTAGGGAACTGGAATACGAGCAAGTATGTCTTATGGGTGACTTTAATGCAATTATTAATAGGACACAGGATTACAAAACAGGGGAAAATACAAAAAAAAAAAGAAACAAAGGACAAGACAAGAGGATCCTTCTAGCCATTTGTAAGGAAATAAGAGAGGAATTAGGATTAAAAGACACTTGGAGAGAATACAACCGGAATATGGAGCAATTTACTTATTACTCAGCTAGACACAGATCGTGATCCAGATTGGACATGATTTGGATGTCACAGGAACTGAATTCTCAAATAACAGAAATTAGAATTTTACCAAATGATTGGGCGGATCATAATCCAGTTCTGGCAGTATTAAAAGAAGAGGGGAAAAATAGAAGGAGATGGATGATGAGAACAGAGATTTTAAATGAAAGTGACTTCACACAAAAACTGAAGACAGAAATAACACTTTTCTTTCAAGACAACAAGACACCAGGAATGCCACTACATATAATTTGGGATACTGCTAAGGCTTTCATAAGAGGTCTTATTATAAAACATATGTCCATTAAACACAAAAAAGAAGAGCAAGAAAGGGGGGAAATATTAAATAAATTAATTAAAGCGGAGGAACAGCTACAAGATAATCCATTATCCACTGAGGCGAAAGAACAAACAATATTGTTAAAACATAAGCTTAACCTCCTAGAGTTGGACAAATTAAAATATAAGATAATAATAGCAAAGCAGAAACATTTTGACTCAGCTAATAAATTAGGAAGATGGCTTACATATAGACTAAAAAAAGAAAAACAAAATAGACGAATAGATCAGTTAGAGGACAGAGAGGGGAATTTAATAAGAGATAAAGGAGGAAAAGAAAAAATAGCAGTAGACTTCTATTTTTTTTAAAAAAATTATATTTATATGCCACCCTTCTCCGGAGACTCAGGGCGGCTTACAATGCGTTAAGCAATAGCCTTCATACTTTTGTATATTTATACAAAGTCAACTTATTGCTCCCCCAAACCGGGTCCTCATTTTACCCACCTTAGAAAGGATGGAAGGCTGAGTCAACCTTGAGCCTGGTGAGATTAGAACTCGCAGTAATTGCAGGCAGCTGGATGTTAAATGCTGCCTTAATAGAGAACTATACAAAGAAGAAGAGACTCCAGCAGGTGCAATAAAAAATTATATAGAGAATTCGGACTTACCCAAAATATCTAATTTAACGAAAGAAATATTAGAAGAGGAA
>WNWU01000394.1:2983406-2988406 GCA_012654045.1 Ptyas mucosa | reverse complement strand
CCCAGCTGACCCGGAGCTGGTTGCGGCGCACCGCTCCAGTGGAAATGTGCCCAACGGGGGGCGGAGCTGTCTGGGTGGTGGTCCCCTCCCAGAACCCTCCTCCCTGTGAGGGTCGGTGGGAGGGAGGAGATCTGCCAGCACGGCACAGCCGACCTCGCCCGCTGGGTTGAATCCTCTGGGCGGACTGTGCGGACCGCACCCATTTACCTCTTAACAATTTCATGCTCTCTTGGACTCTCTCTTCAAAATTCTTTTCAACTTTCCCTTACAGTATTTGTCGATTATCGGTCTCGTGCCGGTATTTAGCCTAAGATGGAGTTTACCACCTGCTTTGGGCTGCATTCCCAGGCAACCCGACTCTGAGAAGACACAGTCCTGGCGTGCAGGTGGCCGCCACCGGCCTCACACCGTCCGTGGGCTGTGCCTCGATCAGAAGGATTTGAGCTGCCCGCCAGAGCACCGCCGGGGAGTGGGTCTTCCATTCGCCACATTTCCTGTGCCCCACCACGGGATGGGGATTGGGCACTGGGCTCTTCCCTCTTCACTCGCCATTACTGAGGGAATCCAGGTTAGTTTCTTTTCCTCTGCTGACTAATATGCTTAAATTCATAGGGTCGCCATGTCCGATCTGAGGTCACGGTCCGAGAGGAGAGGAGGGTGGGTGCAGACGGGGACACACGGTCCGCCGATCACCCTGTTGGATTGCAGGACTGCCCCTGCCCGCCCCCTGCTGGTTGCCAATGGCTTGCCTCAGGTGCTCGCCCTGCGAGGCTGCGGCGCAGCACAGGAGGCAGTGTCGGGATGCCCACCCGCATTAGATGCCTCCCCAACTGGGTCCGATAATAATCTTTCTGCAGGTTCTGTGTGTACATAGACATGCATGGCTTAATCTTTGAGAAAAGCATATGCTACTGGCAGGATCAACCAGGTAGCCGCCGAAGCTGCGTGGAGGATCGGAGCCGGCGAAGGAGTGGGCTGGTGACAGCACAAGCTGAGCATTGGCAGGGACTGGCTTTGGGTCACCCCCTAAACTGCGTGGTGGCGCCAGAGGGGGGAAATGCAGTGCGTTGCGGTGGAGGATGGCTGCGACCCATGCCCTGAGGAGGTGCGGGGCCGATGGCACGCCACGGTTTTAGCATGGAGGAGGATCCGCGCCCTCGGTTATGCTTCGAGGGTTGCTGAGGTGGGAGGCATGCCACGGATGGGTGGCACGGCCCGGCACAGCGCGGTCGGCTTGCCGGCGGTTGAGGATCTGGTAGACCGGTGCTCCTACTAGTTCTGAAAACCCAGTTGCCAGAAATCTCTGTGCATTTGGAGGACCCCGCCTTCAGATCCCCGATGCCATGGGGCTTCCTGGCCATGGCGGCTGGGGAATGCCGGGACTCCTGATGTTGACACCGCCCCAACCCACTGACTCTGTCTCCTCACCACCTTCCGAGTAGAACAGGGTGTGACTGCTCCACTTTGGTCTCGGCGGGCCCTGGCCAGGGAAAGCCGCCAGTCTACTGACCCAGGATGTGGTGACCCTGGCGGCGCAGAACAGGATCCCAACTCGGGAGCCGTGGGCCTTGGTCGGGGACCTCCGCCATTGCCTCAGCGCCCGGGCCGGGGCCCTGGCGTGTCCACGATGGGCAGATGGCCTGGTCTATTGGGACGCGGGCGG
Source organism: Ptyas mucosa (assembly GCA_012654045.1). Lineage (NCBI taxonomy): Eukaryota > Metazoa > Chordata > Lepidosauria > Squamata > Colubridae > Ptyas > Ptyas mucosa. Next base: position 2,986,743 of record WNWU01000394.1, on the reverse strand, counting down.
GACCGGTTTACCGGGGCCTCGGCCGGACTAGTTTCCCTTTATTTCTTTATCAGCGAAATATAAATTTTATATATATATATATATATATATATATGTTTCTTTTTTCTTTTTTCGTAGGCTTCGTATGCTTTTCTATCTAGCCAGGTTTTACCTACGTAAGTTATGTTGTTCTGCAGCCCTGGTTTGTGAAATCACATTCACAGGTTCTGGGCCTGTGGCTCACTGAGGAAGCCTAAAAAGGCAGAAATGGTCCATCTGAGTCTCCCAGAAACAACAGAGAATTGCAGTTGGCTAGAGAAGAGAGAGGCCCAGAACCTGTGAATGTGATTTCACAAACCAGGGCTGCAGAACAACATAACTTACGTAGGTAAAACCTGGCTAGATAGAAATATATATATATATATATATATATATATATATATATATATATATATATATATATATATACACGAAGGTTAAAAGGAAGAAACAGCTGCGATCACACATTGCTCCTGGAAGCACGAAGCCGAGAACACCAGCCTGAAGATGATGAATGAGACTTCATTGAAATGTTGCCAAGACACTTCCAATTTTACGCGGGAGAAAACCCGAATAACCAAAGACCTACATACAAATACCCGCGAAAACCTCAGAAAACACACACACACATATATATATATACACACACTTTTCACACTTCTGATGTTCTCTAGGTGCGTGTGTGTTCAACCACATTGTCGCAACAGGCCAAAGAATCTCATAGGCCACCATGGAAAATAGCTATTCATCTTAACATCATCTACCCAGTTTAACTCTCAGAGTGCCTGGAGAGAGGAATGGTCCAAGGTACCTTCTAGTGGCCTGGCTGTTAGTCATCCCTCAAACCACCTGCACTTAACCTGTCTCACTGCGTCTGGATGAAACTGAACGGAATTAGATGTGGTATTGGAAGAAGTGCCTCTGCCCTGTATTGGTGGGGATGGAAAGATTCTTTTTGTTGTGATTGTGCCACTGATATGCAAACTATTAAACATATTGTGCAAGATTGCTTGCCCATGATGTGCATTATCTGATTCCTTAAAAATCTGCACGAATGCTTAAAAACCAAGAAAGACATTTTATATTTATTTCTTGGGACAACAAAGTATACCACAAAGCCTTAATCTTCAGAAGAATGCTTAAAAAAAAAGAAAGAAAGAAAAACTCTCTGAAATCTTGGCTACTGTAATCACTCCTAGGTTAGAGGAACTTCAAGACTCAATTCTTCACTCAGGCCCTCAGCTGTGGAGGGTATGACTGCAGATGGTGTGCCAGCTGTACCAGCCATTATTTATGGATGTTCTTCACATCCATTGTTCTTATTTATACTGCATTTCACTTTTACATGTGATATTCTGAATGGCTCAGAGTCCTTCTGGAATCAGGCGATATCTATATCAAATAAATAAGCTATTCTTTCTTCTAAAAGTCCATTTACACGTTGCCCTACAAATTTAAAACATATTTTCCTATCTGTTCTTTGCCTTCTCATTCTCTGTCTTGATTTTAATCAGTTATTCAGCACATTTACTGTAGGAACAATGAAGACGTCTAGAGGTCAAAATAAATTCAAACAATCCCAATTTTTTACCACCATAGAACAATTGTTGAGGAAGATGAAGCTCAAAGCTCTCTTTCCCTTTTCAGTACTATTATATTAATTTAGGACTGACCAATGAGGTTAGCCAACACAACTTTCTGCAATAAACAAAAATTTAGAGGTCAAGAATAAATCTGGAATTGTAAAAAAATGGCTTCAGCAAGTTTTTTTCTAAACCTCAACCTGCCTTTTAAAACTGTACATATTTCAGCAAGTTGGAACACAAAAGGAAATGAGATTTAAAGATTTGCTTGAAAAATAATCTCCCGCACAGTAATCCCAATGTAATATAATTTTAATTATCAAGATATAATCTCACTGTATCATTTTATACAACTGTCATTAAGGAGAAAAAACACAGATAAAGCTCTGTGATAAATCTGCAGCTGTTTTTGAATTGTGTATGGGATGCACTCCATGGAGGCTGGTTATTGCACAGAATTCTTCTTTTTCCTACAATTTTGGGGTTTTTTTTAAGAACCCTGTTTTCCAAAGTTTTTGCAGCGCCATTTCCCACTCTGCTTAAATGCATCAGGAAAACTGACACAGGATGGATTGGTGCAATCGGCCTGCCAAAATTATTGCTCACATCATGCTGATCAGAATGGGATATCTGTTGCATTTCATCTTTCATGTTCCAATAAGGCCAAAGTTCAGAAACTTTAAGCGAGTCCCCACCAACAAGAGTTAACAGCAATTTAGGTAGGATGCAGAATAAATTGCTGACAATTTCAAATCAAATCTTTAAAATTTTACTTAAAACATAATGCCTATGAACAGACAGATTGGTTTTCTCAGGCTGGGATCACGGCAGCTGCCTATCACTGCCTCCGTGTACCCCATTTTTGGCCTCTGTGCATCCCATTTTTCAAACAGACCAAAAACAGGACACACAGAGGCCAAAAATGGGATGTACGGAGGCCGAAAATGGGGTGTACGAAGGCGGCGATAGGCAGCGGCAGCAATCCCTGCAGCCTGGGACAGCTGATTATCGGTATTCCGGGAGGCTGATCCAACCGCCAATCAGCTGCTCGTGCTAAATCAGGCTGTGCTGAAGCTGACCAGGCTGTTTGCTGTTTGCTGCAAGGAGGCAAATTACTGGGAGGCAGAAGGTTGAGGGCCAGCAGGTGGGTGGGGCTTCAGCAACATTCGCTCTATAAGATGCACAGACATTTCCACCCACTTTTTGGGGGATGCGTCATAAAGTCCAAAAAATACGGTAATTGTTCTCACTGTCAGGAAATTTTTCCTTAGTTCTAAGGTTGCTTCTCTCCTTGATTAGTTTCCCTCCGTTGTTTCTTATCCTGGTCTTGAAAGGTCAAAGGCCACCTATCAAAACTGAGCAGATCTGATCCTGAAATAAAATGGATCACAGGGTTTTACAAGAAGGTATTGGCTATTCCACAAACTTGGCAGGGATTCATTGAATAAGTTTGCTGCATAACAGAGGAAAGATATTTGATACAACTAGATCTCTTTACAGGAATGCTACAGATTCTAACTTTTTAATTTAATTAGATTTAAATAATTTAATTTGGTTCTAATTTTTTTCCATTTAATCATGGGTGTTCCACTGCTGGAGGTCTTAAAGAAAAAGTTGACCACTTCTTCCAGGATGGAATAAAGTCTGCTGCTTTGGGCAGGGGATTGTACTAAAAGATCCCTCAGGGCCTGTGGGATTAAGATTTATGCTTTTATTGTCTTGCTGTGCTGTTTGAT
>WNWU01000394.1:2964105-2983396 GCA_012654045.1 Ptyas mucosa | reverse complement strand
TCCAGCCTTATTCATGGATGCCGGGAAAATCCACTCATTTAGCCACAGGGCCTTTCCAGTCCTATGTGTCTATGATTGCAATGGATTTGGAAGAATGCCTTGGGGGGAGGGGTGAAATCCAGCAGGTTCTGACAAGTTCTGGAGAACCAGTAGCAGAAATTTTGAGTAGTTTGGAGAACCGGCAAATACCACCTCTGGCTGGTCCCAGAGTGGGTGGGAATGGAGATTTTGCAATATCCTTCTCTCAGGAGTGGGGAGGGAATGGGGATTTTGCAGTATCCTTCCCCTGCCATGCTCACCAAGCCACGGCCACCAAACCACACCAAGCCCACCAAGCCACACCCACAGAACCGGTAAAAAATCTGGATCTCACCACTGCTTGGGGGAATTATAGTTTATTTCATGTTCCCCAAGCAACAACAGTTGAGTGATCATGTGATCCCTGAATCAATAAGCAGAAGGAACATGCAGCTCTTTGGACAAATGAACACAATGTTCTTTTCATTCAAAGCCAAGCTAAGTTTACTGTTTTCCTCCTGATCTATTCAAATTATGAGAGATGTTTACATTAAAGAAGTACTGCTCTTAATCGTCCCTGGTATTATTCAGACTACTCATACTTTAGGAAAATATCACATAGAAGAAAGCAGATCAACGAAGCTATTCGTTGATAGAATAGAATAGAATAGAACCATTCTATTTCTAGAATGGTTGTTCTAAGAGTCATTGTTGACTCAGTTCTGTTGTGGTTTGGAACTGTGCCCTAATGGCCTTGCTTTCAAGACACCGTTGTGTTTTTTCTAAAGCAATCTTCCTAACTTCACATCTTCAGTATGTGTTGGGACATTCTGGGTTCCCAGCATATCTTCCCTATGTGAGGGAAAGCTTATCTGGAAAAATAAATCATCAGAATTAAAATGTGATCTACCTGTTCATGATATGAAAGAGTGTCATCTTAGATTTCATGGAGTAATGTAATTAGAAAACTACTACAGCAAGGAAGGGGTGGAGATAGAAGCTTACATTTCTGCATTTTTACTTAGAATACAAAATCATAGGGCTGGAAGGAACCTCAGAGGTCTTCTAATCTAACCTCCTGATCAAGGCAGGAGACCCTAGATCATTCCAGACAAATGACTGTCCAATCTCTTCTTGAAAACTTTCACTGACAGAGCACCCACAACTGAGAGAAACAAACCATTCCATTGATTAATTGTTCCCAATGTCAGGAAATTTCTCTGTACTTGAGGTTGGATCTCTCTTTAATAAGCTTTCATCCCTTACTTCTTATCCTGACTTCATGAGATTGTCAATCCTCTCTTCTCTGTGAAAGCGTCTCAAGTACTGGAAGACAGTCATTCTTTCATCTTCATATTCAGAATAGTGTCCTATCAATCCTCAATCAACTGGGTACCCTAAGATCTCCACCACAAAATAAATCCATCCTAATCATCTTCCATGTTGATCTCACTGCTGCAGGTTGCAGTCCATGTGCTGGGACTGTGGGAGAAAGTCACTTCCAAGTTGGAAACTAAAGTTTAGGAGATGCAAAAATGGATCTCTGTTTCATGCATTTTGCTGAGCAACCAATTTTTTCCTCCTTCTGATACACCATTGCTGGATTGTAGGCAGATACTACATATGAGAGGCAAACTGGTGAATGCACCTCAAAAATAAATTGTCAGATTGCACTGGGTTGCACAGCAATGATGAACATGAGCTGAATATGAAAAAGCAAGGACATCAGCCTGGCCGCCAAACATCTGCTCTATCCTGTTCCCCGTAGCTACCTATGGTTGTGAAAGTTGGACCTTAAAAAATCAAGACAGGAAGAAAATCTACTCATTGTGGTGCTTCTGAAGGTTCCTGAGCATTCCTTGGACAGCAAAGGTGACTAACAAGTAAGCACTGGCGTGCATAACACCAGACATGTCACTAGGAGGCAAAATCACAAAACTGCATCTCACTCACTTTGACCATGCAGGGGAATTCACTGGAGAAAGCAATTATGATTGGAAGAGTTAGTGGTAAAAAGAAACGAGGTTGGTAAAGGACATAATGGCTGGATACCATCAAAGCTGACACCAGCCAGTGCATAGGACAACTCAAAGAAATAGTGCAAGATCGGAAGATGTGGAGCCCATAGAATTGCCAAGAAACAAGACTGAATGGATAAGATCCTCCACATCATTGTATGAAAGGGTCAAGAAAGACTCCAGAAGAAAAGGAAAGTTCTCCCCACCTACAGTGGGACTCAGTATATACAGAGTCCAACATCTTTTAAATATTTCCCTCTTAATAAATTTAACTGTTTATAGGTATGCTTTGCTAAGTGAATCTCTCTCCATATTACAACTCTCTCTCTCTCAACATATTACAGTGCTGCCTTGTTAAAAAGTTCAGAGAAAAGCAACTAAGATGATCAAAGGCCTGGAGACTAAAACATAAGAAGAACGGCTGCAGTATTTGGGTTTGGCTAATCTAAAGAAGAATTAGGGGTTATATGATAGCAGTATTCCAGTATTTGAGGGGCTGCCACAAAGAAAAGGGGGTCAAATTCTCCAAAGCACCAGAAGGCAGGACAAGAAACAATGGATGGAAACTAATCAAGGAGAGAAACAACCTAGAACTAAGGAGAAACTTCCTAACAGTGAGGACAATTAACCAGTGGAACATCTTGCCACCAGAAATTGTGGGCGCTTTATCACTGGAAGTTTTTAAGAAGAGTCTAGACAGCCACCTGTCTGAAATGGTATACTGCTTGAGCAGGGGGCTGGACTAGAAGACCCCCAAGGTCCCTTTCAGCTCATTCATTCTAAAATACTCAACTGCTTTGAAACTTAGTCAATTTGGTACTCAATGCATTTTGACCTGATTTTTTTTGTTCTGGTATTCATTGCTTGTTTTGATACTCAAATGCACAAGCTACAACTTGTCTGTGTGGGCTGCCTTATGACTCACTACATTATTCCTTATGGGAAAAAATTCTTTGGTACTCATTGTTTTTTGTACTCATCGCACTTCCAGGAATTAACTAATGTTGAGTACCAAGGTGCCACTATATAGTAGAGAATAATCCACTTGGAGAAGAAATTTGATCTGCACTTTCACAATTTTGTCCCCATCATGGGATTTTCACCTGATTTCAGGTATTTGCCAAGTAAATCAACTTCACCCACCCTTAGCTTTTATTGTATTTTACAAGCACATACGACATGTCCACTTAAGTTTGCTGTTTCCCAATCATAAATACAACTATAAATCAGATGCTTTCAAAACTGTTCCTTCATTACTGTGGCAAAGATTGGTAAGTTGACCTGGGAAATCATAGTGATTCAACTGCCAGTCTTAAGGGCTAACCTTGTTCCTTTTGGTATGGGAGATAACCTATTACATTTTGCATGGCAATATTTATTTTACTTTGTTGTGCTGCATTCTGTGGTGCACTTTCCCTACCGCAACATTCTGTTACTAGGTCAGATAAACGTAATGGGAACAAGCAGCTGTGAGTAGGTGATTGTACCATTTGAAATGTTATAATTAGGGTTTGGAATGGGTAATAGGATGGGCATCTCTTGTCCAGCAATGCTACAAAATGTTAATGCACATTCTTTTTCTTTGTTTCCAGCTAAGCAAAAATGACATCATTGATGTTGCTTTATGTGATATCAGTACTGGCTATTTTTCCCCCACCGTGTCACGGGCAGGAGGGGAAATGTTCAGGGGCTCCAGGAATCCCAGGGACCCCAGGGGCTAATGGGATACCTGGAAGAGATGGACGGGATGGCATGAAAGGAGATCCAGGACCACCAGGTACTGTATATATGTTCTACTCTTAAGAATAGAGAACGGGTCTGCAACTAATTCACATTACTCAAATTGTAGAGAACAGCAATGGATGGTAGTAGTGGAGCTTCCTTAAGTGAAGAGGTTGGCTCGGTTGGCTATGACTGTAGAAATCTTGAATGCCATCACTTTGCTAAAATGGCAGTAAAATCAGGGTATGCCCACTGGGATTGATGGCTTCTTCCCTCTACAGTCTGAGCATGGATGAATATATTATTGCAACTAAAGGAGAGATGTTTCTCTGTCGTGGAATCCCACAACTGCACATATTTATATTATGAAGAAATAAAGAAAGAAGGTCTCCTGCGTGAACAGGGTATTGGACTAGATGACCTCCAAGGTCCCTTCCAACTCTGTTATTATTATACCTAGAATATCTGAACTGTGGATTTCTAATCCTTCCAAGATTATTCTCTCTCTCTCTCTCTGATAGAGAGATAGATAGATGATAAATACAAAGAGAGAGAGAGAGAGACCATTCAGTTCTGAAGTATTTGTTTCTTGAAAGTTATTCGCAAATTTTAATTGCTGTCAATGCTTCTTATTTATTTATTTAAAATAATGTCTTAATTTGTTTCTTTACAATAATAAAAAAATGAATACACTCTACATTTCAGCTTGCAATCCCTTGTTTCTTCCCAGGCCCCATGGGACCCCCCAACGGTTTGCCAGGTGCTCCTGGAAGAGATGGGCTTCCAGGATCAAGAGGGCTGAAAGGTGAAACAGGAGAGAAAGGAGACCATGGACCCCCTGGGCCAGAAGGTAGTAGGAGAATTATTGCTTTTGTTGTGATTTCAAGGCCCCACCAATTAATTGACCCCCTCCCTAATATTATGTCACCAATATCATTATACCTGGGAGTATATCATTATGGCATCCTTGGTGTTCTCTAAACTTGGCTGTTTGCTTGCAAACATTTATGATGTAATCAGGTAATGAAACTTTTGCAAGCGGAAGTAAGCATAGAGAGCACTGGGGACCTCACAGTTGTCCCCCCCCTTCTTCTCTTCCTCCTTCTCTTCCTCCTCCTCTCCCTCCTCCAGTCCATAAACCCCACCTCCTGCCAGCACTGATGATGTTATCTAGATTGGTAATGAAATCTTCAAGAAATCAACCAAGCTCAGACCTTATCATGGTCTCCATAGTTCAACCTTGAACTACAGTGATAGTTCTATTGCGTGTGTTACTAAAGCTGTACTTTGATACCATGGTTTTGAATAAGGGAAAAATAATTCAGAAAAGTGATTGGGAGTTCATGCAGATACAGTACCTCTTTGTTACTCACTAAAGGAGACCAACTTTTGAGAAGGGAAAAAAAGAGGGTGGCTGCTTTAAGGAGACCACTGGTAAAAATTGTTCTAATGGCCATAGTTGTGGCAACACATTTTCAAGCTCATGCAGAAATTTTGGGGAAAATCAGAGTGCTTTAATGGGTAGGAGAACAGGGCTAAGCTCTTGCAGGGATAAAAGCTTTCTTAATAAGAATACCTATGGGACGGTGCAAAAAAAAAAGTCTCAAAATGATTTTTCAGTAATTGAGAAATGCAGGACCAAAAAAAGACACACTCAAGTCAAGCAGGGACAGAACAGAAGATAACAGGAATTCTGCACTACAGCTATGCTTCTTATGCTGACCAATTCAAAACAAAGGGTTATTTCCCCCAAAACTCTGAATTCTGCCTGTTGAAAAAACTAGTTCCCTAAAGAAAAACATTAGGTAGTGGAAAACACCTTGTGTGAAACAAAGCCTATATAATAATTAAGCATCCAATACTAACCATGAATGTGATCTCTCAAGTCAGGATCAACTCTTGATGGCATTACATGCATATCTACTGTATGTAGTTTTCTGTGACAATTTGCCACTGCCTTCTTCGAATATGTGGGTTTTGTTTTGCTTTATTCTCCAGGAAAATTATTAGGTAGCTCCTATCCAAGGATTAATTAGGTTTGACCCAGCTTCTCAGCTCAAATAAGGCACCTCCTGGGCTACTAAATCAGAATATTGTCCAATCTCTGCTGAAGCAGGAGACCCTATGCTATTCTGGACAAACAGCTATTCTTCTTCAAAACTTCCAATGATTGAGCACCCACAACTTCTGGAGCAGTGGTGGGTTGCTACTGGTTTACACCAGTTCGCGCGTACCATTGGCGGAAATTTGTGAAGGTCACCAAACTGGTACCAATGGCCAGCTGGCCACGTCCTCGAACTAGTCCCCAGGTCACCACTCGCTTGCTCTGGCCACCATGTTCGTTGCCCCCATGTTCTTCGCGCATGCACATCTCATTGCTTTGCAAGTCCAATGGGGTGCGCATGTGTGAAGAACATGGTGAAGATGGAAGCAGCTTTTTCTAGCTCAGCTCAGGGCGACTGTGAGGAGCAAGAGGGGAAGCCAAGGTGCTCACCCCACAGCGGCCAACTTCGTACACTCTTGCTCCCATGCATGCTTTCCCGCTCCCCTCGGAGTGTGCAAGGAGTGTGAAGGGAGGCAGACACCGCGCCAAGAAGCCGAGAGCAAAAGTAGCAGCAGCAAGGGTGTGTGTGTGTCCTTCTGTGTTCCCCTCCCGGGTGACAGCCAGGGTTTCGCTGCCTCCTCTTTTCCTCAGAGGCACGGTGTCTGCCTCAAAGACTTTGTGGAGGGACACACACACACGTGCCCCTGTCACTCCCACTGCCACTACTTTTCTTCTTGGCACTCTTAAAGTTGATCTTGAAGAGCTGGAAGACGTTTTCTTAGATCACACCAAACTAATTGTTGGGAGCATCATGCTAGCCCCTGAAGAGCAAAGACTCTTCCAAAGTTCGGCCAAGTCTTCCTTTTCGGCCTCATATCACAGAGCAAACACGCACAGTAGCACACACCTCATGGCACACACATCTCATGGTGTGCGTGTTTGCTCACACACGTTAAGGCTGAGAGGAGGAGAAGACTTGGCTGAACTTTTTAAGAACTTTCCCCAAGACTTCTTGTACATTCAGGGGCTAGCCTGACGCTCCCAACAATGAGTTTGGCAGCAAGCTAAGGAAACATCTTCCAGCTCTTTAAGAGCACTGAGAAGCCGAGAGCAAAAGTAGCAGGGGAGACAGGAGTGTGTGTCCCTCTGCAAGGACTTGGAGGCAGACATCGTGCCTCTGAGGAAAAGAGGAGGAAGTAAAGCCCTGGCTGTCACCTGGGAGGGGACTGTGGAGGGACCCTTGCTGCTGCTACTTTTGCTCTCGGCTTCTCAGCATGATGTCTGCCTCCCTTCACACTCCTTGTGCACGCCAGATCGGAGCGGGAAAGCACGCATGGGAGCAAGAGCATGCAAAGTTGTCCGCTGTGGGGTGAGCGCCTTGGCTTCCCCTCTTGCTCCTCACAGTCGTCCTGAGCTGAGCCAGTGCAATTCTTTACTTGGGCAGCCCTGACGACCAAAGCAGCAACAAGCAGCACCGCAATAGTGAGGTACAGTAAGATTTGGTGGTGCAGAAGTTGATTGGTAAAAAAATAGTGCATCTCTGAGGGGCTTCTGGCAAAAAACAAAAAAACCACCCCAAAACAAAACTCAGGCTTGCAGCAACAGTTTGGAGCTTGTTAAATATTCCTCCACCCCAGCCATGCGTTTTGCAGTCCGGGCTGCTTGGCAGACAGGCTTTTATTTTGTCAGCCCAAGGGAAGGGGGAGGTATGTAGGAAATCACCCTGTCTCTGCAGCATCGGTCATGTGACTGAGTGGGCATGGCCAACTCGATGTCACTCACAGCAAGGTGCTGCCCCACCTTGCCATGAGTGACATCAAGTTGGCCATGCCCACTCAGTCACATGACCACCAAGCCACTTCCATGGTCACTTGACCACCAAGCCATGGCCACCAAACAAGCCACGTCCACAGAACCGGTAGTAAAAAAATTTGGAACCCACCCGTTCTGGAGGCAAGTCATTCCACTGATTAATTGTTCTCACTGGTAGGAAATTTCTCCTTAGTTCTAGGTTGCTTCTCTACATGATAAGCTTCCATTCATTTCTTCTTACCCTGCCTTCAGGGGCTGTTGGGAGTAAGTCGACCCCCTCTTCTTTGTGACAACCCCTTGCATATTGGAAGACTACTATCATGTCACTCCTATTCCTTTATTAAACTTGACATAGCCAGTCCTGCAACTGTTTGCCATATATTTTAGTCTTCAGCTCCTTAATCATCTTTGTTGCTCTTTTTCTAGAATCTCAACATCTTTTTTGTATTCTGGTGATCATAACTGACAGCCCACAGGGAAATTCAGTATTCTCAGAGACAAAATTCAGAGCAAAGAAATGGGATTGCTCTGCTCCTTGAAGCTAAATGGATTGCTTTTCTATTTATTTCCAGGCAGTGCAGCTTTTCTCGATCCAGACATGCAGAAAGTGCTCAGAAATCTGGGAGACAGGATCCTAAGACTTGAAGGAGGTATGCTGCTTGCTTTTCCTATTCTAGAATTATGGAGACCAAAACTGTAAAACAAATACTTGCTACCAGGAGTAGCTTTCATGAGAGGCAAATTTTTTTTTTAAAGGGATGGTGAGATAGGCTTCATTTCCTCTAAAATCTTGCATTTATTTGGACTCTCCATTGCTTTTTGAGAAGGAAGCTTTGCATGTACATTTTCAAACGTAAAACTAAGAGAAATATTCATTTTCCTATTTGGAAATCAGAGGTGTAACCATTTTCCAAATCAAATTAAATAATTAAAGTTCTAGCATATTCAAAAATATTTGAATAAATGTTTGGAGATTGAGTGTCCTGGGACGCTTTTTGATTGGACTGTCCTGTTTTTTGTTTTAATCCATGTTCATTTTGATAATTTTGATCTTAAATTTTCTATGGTAAACTTTCAAAAGACCAGCATGGTGGCCTAAAGGTGGAGCTCTCTCCTCATAATCAGGAGGCTGTGAGTTCAACCCTAGGTAGCGGCAGATATTTTTCTCTCTGGGCGCAGAGAAAATATCTGCTGCGAACTCCACATAGGCATCAGGAAGGGTATCTGGCCAGTAAACTCCAAAACATTTCAATCTGAATTTTCATTTAGAGAGATATTTTTGATTACTACGGAAATGGAACAGATTTATAGAGGGACATTTGAGACAGTAGCATGTATCAGACCAGGATTAATTCAAATGTATTTAGTTTATGCAATGCATAGTCATAGTTTTGCAACAGGCTGTTGCAAAAACAAATGATAATTTGCACTTAGGAATTGCCAATTAGTAGGACAAAATGTATAATCATGCTTTTTCTTCTCTTTTGCAGTTCTAGCCTTGAGGGGACTGATAAAAAAGGTGGAGGACAAAATATTTACTACCAATGGGAAGACAGTTGGCTTTGATGCAATAATCCAAGCATGTCAACTTTCAGGGGGTTCCATTGCAAAACCCATGAATGAAAAGGAGAATGATGCTATTTTGCAAATTGTGAAAGAACAAAATCAATACACCTACTTGGGAATTAAGGAGAGTTCAGTTCCAGGAGCCTTCGAGTATTTCAATGAAACTCCTGTGAATTATACCAACTGGCGTCGATATGAGCCAAATGGAAAAGGGTCAGAAAATTGTGTTGAGATGCAAACTGATGGAAGTTGGAATGACAAAAAATGCAACCAGTATCGTCTCATTATATGTGAATTTTAAAATTTCCCATTTTAACATCTAAACCAAAGAAATTGTCGTGGCTTCTGGGAACTGTAGTCCTCTGAATATATTTGTTGTAAAGTCTTAATCAGCCTTCAGTCTTCTACAGTATCCAATATTCTAAAGCATGAGAGTTAAATTAGTAACAAATGTGAGGATAGGGTTTTGATGATGATGTGATGGGTACAACCAAGCATTTCCAATTTCTGGATAATTAAAAGAAATTAAAATATTGATTTATAGATGATTAGGGTTTGATTGTTCTTTTGGGTTAGAATTAATTTATCTCAAGCATGCCCATCTAAACAGAAGAGCAGTTTTTATAAGGGCATATTCAGATATTGTCAAAATTATATGTATCTTTCCGAATTCTCCAGGAATATTCTCGTGTCTTTCAAAAACTAATGTAAATCCAGACATGAATGTCATAATTATATCTATCATATCTATCTATCCTATCTATCTATCTATCTATCTATCTATCTATCTATCTATTCAATTTGAAAACAATACTGAGACCATTGAAGAAGTTAGCCAAGAGGAAAGAATATCACTGATCAATTTTACAATGGGTGATGTTAGAAAGAACAAACTATTTTATTTAAAATAAGCTGGATAATGAACTACAATAAAAGCATTCCAAAGGTTTCTGACTACTAATTTTCTCGAAGACTGTTTCCCCCAGTTATTCAGCTTGCTTGTTCAGAGTAGTGTACTCATCCCACTTGGGCATCTGTTATGTTTCCATTAGTCAATTAATAAGTAGCCCTTTGGGAGGCCTATGGACATTGGCTTCCTCATTAGCAATGAGATTTGTTTAGAAGACTCTCAGAACCAAATATTAATAGAATGAATATGAATCTAATGACAGAGGGGAGGGAAATAAACAGACAGTACCCTGTGTTTGTATAGCACTTCTGATTCTGATAAATGTGACCATCCTAGACCAAGTCAAGTCCAAAAACACCAGGTAAGTTCTAGAAGCACTCAGAGACACATCAGCCATCAATAGATACATAGATATCAACAATATCTATAGCAGTGGTGGATTTCAAAAATTTTTACTACTGGTTCTGTGGATGTGGCTTGGTGGGTGTGGCTTGGTAGGCGTGGCAGGGGAAGAATACTGCAAAATCCCCATTTCCTCCCAATCAGCTGGGACTCAGGAGGCAGAAAATAAATGGGGGCGGGGCCAGTCAGAATTTTTACTACCGGTTCTCTGAACTACTCAAAATTTCTGCTACCAGTTCTCCAGAACTGGTCAAAACCTGCTGAAACCCACCTCTGATCTATAGACTATGCAAAACAGACTATCATGCAACCCAAAAGGGAACAAAAAGACCCCAGCACCTCTCCACCAGCAATCAGCACCCAGATCAGCATAGATTAACTCCAAGGTTATCAGACCAACAATCAAGTAAACAAAACCCAAGCAAGGAACTGCCAAAGAGCAAACAGCAGCAAACAACCCAACCAAAGAATCTCTTAAGACTGCCCGCATCAATACTGACAGGGCAAGACACTAGAATGTAAACTGACAGCAAACAGCATTACTTACTGGCACTGATGATGTTACCTAGTTGGGTAATGAAAGATCTGCAAGAAAACAAGCAAGCTCAGAAAGCACCAAGGATACACCCCCACACACACTTCTGACTGTTTCTTTCACATTCATTCATTCCTTAGGACACACCATAATTCTAATAATTTCAATATTTTGAAAGGAGAGCAGTTAACATTGGTTGCCTTCAAAAACATGAGTTCGTTTGATCCAGGTTAGAATCTGAGTGGAAAATCACCTGGAAATCCAGTTTACACTGGGAAGTTAAAAAAGAGAAAGAGACAATTTGGGGCAGTAGTTAAGATTCTGGAGTAGAAATAAGAGTTCTAGTTTTCCCTTAGCCATGAAGTCATCTGGGTGATTTTGGGCCAGTCACTTCCTCTTATTCCAAACCATTTCAAGGGTGATTATAGGAGATGAAAACATTAGATATAGCCAAATATGGTATGCTAAATATGCCAAAAAATCTGATAACCCTTTGTAAGGAATGGATTCAGTGCAATTTAATTATTATTGGACTTATCTCTTAATGCAGAGATGGGTTTCAGCAGGTTCTGACCAGTTCTGGAGAACTGGTAGTGGAAATTTTGAGTAGTTCCAAGAACCAGTAATAAAAGTTCTGACTGGCCCCGCCCCCATCTATTCTCTGCCTCCCAAGTCCCAGCTGAAAATGGGGATTTTGCAGTAACCTTCCCTTGGATTGGGGAGGGAATGGAGATTTTACCGTATCCTTCCCTTGCCACGCCCACTAAGCCACACCCACCAAGCCATGCCATGCCCACCAAGCCATACCCACAGAACCGGTAGTAAATTTTTTTGAAACCCACCACTGTCTTAATGGTACCAAGAACAGAGTAAAAGAACAAGAATGACTGAAAATAAGTCCCATAAAAAGAATATGAATAAATATATTTTTTTAAAAATGATATTTTCTGATGACCCCTTCAATAGACCTTGATTAGTACACAAACAGGGTAGGGGCACACTCTTAAATACACAGTCTGAACATCTTACAGAAAAACTAACACTGGGTAAAGTTAATTACTGGTCGCTCCTGTAATATTTAAACAGTCACCCAATATTTGTTGAGAGAAATCATTTCCAGGGCAATGAGCATAAAGGAGATGAAAGCATTTAAAGAGAGTTTGGGGAGCTGTCCAGCTATTGCCTTGCATGAAAGAAAGAAATTATAAAGTGTTATTTGTAAAAGGTTTAATTCCACATCATGGATTCCAAGATTTTGTTTACAAAGCTGTTTGAAGGTGAAAAGGTCTAAGAGTGACAATGAAAAAAAATATATCCAGAAATATTTCAAAAATGTCTATGATTTCTCTGACCTTATAGTTGCAACAGACTTGCATTTCTTCTGCTGCCCTCAACCATGCCACAGAAGGCTTTTTCTTCATCATCATCTGCTCACATACAGAGACCAATTTTGTCTCTCCCAGATGGATGTTTCACACTGTGCTCCTAGCTTTTGTGAAGGCTCCCTTGGGCATTCACAGCTGTCTTGCTTCAGCCGAAGGGGCTGCTGCTGCATAGCATCTCAGAAATTAGGATGATGTGACATAAAGAGATTCCTACAGAACTATACCCAGTCCATTTATCATATCCATGTGGACTTCCATTATCACCCATTTGCTGAATTATATCTGGAAATCATTTGTTTACCTATGACTCAAAGTTAAGATCACCGTATCTGGATTGCCAAAATGCAAGTGATCTACAGATGGCAGCAATAAGGTTAAGGACTCCCTGCTGACATCTGGTGGTCATCCAATTTTTTTGCATCCCAGATATGGTAGAAGCTGGAATGGCAATAAAGTCCATCTTACTGATTGGAATTAGAATATAATAGAGCTGGAAGGGACCTTGGGGGTCTCTAGTCCAACCCCCTGCTCGTCTTAAAAATTTCCAGTGATGGAGCACCCACAACTTCTGGAGGCAAGCTGTTGCACTGATTAATTGTTTTCACTGTTAATTCCAGGTTGCTTCTCTCCTTGGCTAGTTTCCATCCATTGCTTCTTACATTGCCTTCTGGTACTATGGAGAATAGTTTGCCCCCCTCTTCTTTGTGGCAGCCCCTCAAATACTAGAACACTGCTATCAGGTCCCTCTTAGTCCTTTTTTTCTCTAGACTAGTCAAATCCAAATCCTGCAACCGTTCTTCATATGTTTTAGTCTCCAGGCCTTTAATTATCTTAGTTGCTCTTCTCTGCACTTTGTGCAAAGTCTCAACAAGGAGAGGAGGGAAAGGGAGGGGAGGGAAGAAGAGAAGAAAAGAAAAGAAAAGAGAAGAGAAGAAACTGAGGTTCTTTTCTTGTAATCCTCCCTCTATACTTCTTCAATTTCCATAGATAGAAATTCTCATGAACATATTTGATATTAGGTTTGAATTCACCTAATATTAAAGTGTGTTTTATTCCCAAAGGAAGTAGTTCTCACCATCGTGACAGATAACAATACCCTATGGATACCTTAAAAATTTACTCCACTTCATTTCATCAAAGTGATCTGATTTTACTGACCTTTGCAAAATAATGTTATTTTTCAGGTCATAAATTTATCTCCTAGGATAAAAGAGGTTTACAACTATGTACTTGGAAAAAGGAACCCTTTGGATAAAAAACAGTTTTGGTAAGGAAATCTGATGAGAAGTACCTATTCAAATGTAATTATATGGAGCTTTTTCTTTAATAAAAATGATTTTAGTATACAAATGGCACTGGGTTTATACATGAAAATTGTCACTGAAAGAAATAGGTAATCTCTTCTAAATGGATATTTATGAACAACTGCATTATGAATGTTATGTGATATTTCTTAAGTGGATTTCAAAAGACGTTTCTGGTCCAGAAATTGATTGATCAGAGCTTACTACTAAAGACCATATCGGTTGTGGGCATCACAATTTTCAGTAAAAACCAGAGAAGGTGGAATAGATGCTGAGAATGTTAAAAAGTACGGTCAAAGGGACTAGACCCTAAACCCAGCAAAGAGAAGCTGAGGATGTTATCTATGTTTATCCTTGAAAAAGATAACTGACAGGAGATACAGTATAATAGCATTTTTGATTACTTGCCTAAGGACCTGTACCCTATTTTTTTCCAGAGATGGAATCATGATTTTAAAACATTGGAAAGGAAATTCTGTTGGAATTTTATGACAAATATCCTAACAGAAAAAAATGGTTTGACAGTGATTCCTAGGAACAAAAAGACGAATAATGTTACACATGTTGTGACAATGTCTTTATATGAATCGCTGGGACTGTACTATTTGTGCAAGTTAGTAATCTGTGTTCTTTCCATAATGATTCATGAAATTCAATATATCATTATGGCTTCATTAGGGCAGAATCCCCTTTGGTGGAAGTTTTTGAGTGGAGGCTAACTAAGCAACTGCTTGGGGTGCTTTGTTTTGACACCCTGAGCAAAAGTTGGTATTTGTCACCTTATAGGAACCTTCCAACTGTTGGATTCTAGGATTACATAGCTAATTTTATGTAGTAATTCTTTCTTTCTGTGGATTGTTTTTTTATGTCTTCAGTATGGAACAGGACATCCTCCTCATGGTATATGTTCCAAGTCAACCATGTCAGATTTCTAATTGTGTTTTTGTTCCCTCTGTGTACATACTGTTACTGTGTGGACAGATAATGTACACAAAGAATGTGCGTTTTATTGTCAGATTTCTAGAGAAGAGTTTGTAGCTCTGTGTTTGGATAGGCATCAAAAATTATGAGGCATATATCCTTTATATATCCTTTATATGTAAAGAAACTTTATATGTGCAAACAGTTTCCAACAGAAAGATTTTTTTTCTCTCCATTGGTCTATTGTATTGTCCAAGAACATGGATTTTTAAAAAATATACTGTGTATATCTTATTTCTGAAAGACAGTTGGTATTGACAGATGACTATTCTAGCTTTGCTAAATCTTTTTCTGTAACAGAACAGCTATGTAAATAAAACAGAGGGGACAGGTAGAGAATGAAGACAAGACAACAATTGTATACACGTACACTATAAATTGAAATTTTTCACTGTTCCTCATTATTTTGTCCTGAAGTGAAAGGGTAAGTTGAAATCCTTCATTCAAAGCTACAACCACTATCTAGTTTATTGTAAAAGGGTCCTAATAGAACTATTTATTTTGAGTAGTTACATTCCATGGTACGTTTTAGAATTCCATAAAGATGCATGCCAATTTTAAAATTAACACATCACGCAATGTACTAATAATAGTAATTTTTAGCCTGTCATGCTGACTTAATTGGAACTGAAATTGAAAAGGGGGAGAAGGGCAATTTTAAAGTAATTTATCTATATAATTTTGGAATAAAGAAGGGTAGCACTGAGTTGTCATTTAGATATTTTCAACTTTTTAATTTATCAGTTTAGAGAAAATGCTGTTGAGAATGTCATAAGTACCAGTAGAATAAAGAGATACAAATAAAATGCCTAGTTTAAAGAGGAAGGAAGTATCAAATATTTTCTAAACAAAAGATAATAAAATTATTTCCAAGGGTCTCCTTCACTGCTGCAGACTGCAATTATTAAACTTTTGTCTATTATTAAGTAAAATAGAACACAACATGCAAGTCCTCTATCAAGAAGAAATTTTAATGTTTGGTAGGATGGCCACATTGATTGCTTTCATTAGAGATAATCTAAGTTTAATGATGATTGTCACCCTTTATAAATGATTTTTGTGGAAAACAGAAAAATGAAGTCATTATATACAATCTTGAGGATTAGACTAAAAGTCATAGGAAAAGCAAAATCTTTGCTGTAACCATAGGGTAAGAAATTAGCGTATATTTATATGTATAGCTGCTATCAAAGGAAATTGAAAATTACCGTATATACTCGAATATAAGCTGAGTTTTTCAGCACGTTTTTCAGGCTGAAAAAAGCCCCCTCGGCTTATATTCGAATCACGGAAAAAAATGCCTTTTCCCCTGCAACCGTTTTGGCTCCCGGGGTTGCAGAGAGGCTTGCTAAAGCCAAAATGGTGTGTGTGTGTGTGTGGGGGGGGTGCGGCGCCTCTCCCCCGTGCCCCTTTTTGGCTTTAGGGGTTGCAGGGAGGCAGGGGTGAAATGCTCCCGCTTTGGACCGGCTCGGGCGAGTAGGTAGCGGAGATTGAGGCAAGTTCGCCGTACTGGTAGCAATTGGTGGCTGGCCATGCCCCCGAACCAGGCCACGTGGAAGGCAGGCAAGCTTCACAGGGCTGTGGGGAAGGGAGCTTCCCAGCATGCCCTCCTCCTCTCCCAGGTGACAGCCAGGGCTTTGCCGCCTCCTCATTTCCTCAGAGGGGCAGCATCTGCCTCCAAGTTCTTGTGGAGGGAGGGACATACATAAACACACACGCCCCTGTTGCCCCCCCACTACTTGTTGGCTTAAAGTCAATCTTGAAGAGCTGGAAGACATTTCCTTACATCTCCACCAAACTCATTGTTGGGAGCATCAGTGATCTAAGGAAACGTCTTCTTACACCTTCTCCTCTCCATTCCCATTCCCCCTACCCCGTTTTTCCATTTCTGTGCCTGGATTCTGCTAATTACACCCTCTCCTCCCCATTCCCATTCCTCCCCCTGTTTTTCCATTTCTGTGCCTGGATTCCGCTAATTACACCCTCTCCTCACCATTCCCATTCCTCCCCCCCTCCCGTTATTCCATTTCTCTGCTGGATTCTGCTTCTGCAAGAGAAGGCTCCGATGTTTGCTTGGGTGGTGGAGGGAAACTCAAAGCATTGGGGGCTTCAGAAGGGCAGAATGAGCTTCAAAATGTGCAGCTCCTGGCTCTAACAGTGAGTGACGTCAAGTTGGCTGGGGAATAGGGGCACTGGAGTTGGGCGGGTGAATCTACAAAGGGGGTCATTCTTTAGGCAGGCTGAGCATTATGGGGCTTGAAATCAGGGGTGGCAAGGGCTGAGACAGAAAGAGACAAAGAATGAAAGAGAATGAGAGAGAGAGAGTGGGAGAGAGACAGAAAAAGAGGGGCACAGAGAATGAGAGAGAGTGGGGAGAGAGAGAGAGAAAGGGGGGAGAAAGAGAATGAGAGAGAGAGAGTGGGGGGGAGAGAGAGAAAGAGGGGGAGAGAGAAAGAATGAGAAAGAGAGGAGGAGAGAGAAATGGTGACAAGATAGGGCAAAAACGTAAAATGTGAGGACAGTCGTAAGTTCGAGGACTGGTCACAAGTGCAAGGACCAGTCAAAAATTACTTTTCCAGCCCTCTGAGTAGTCTATATGCACAAAAGGACTACCCAGAGGGCTAAAAAAAGTGATTTCTGACAGGTCCTCGCATTTTTGACCGGTCTTCGCACTTATGACTGGTCATCATTTCTGCCCATTGTAGCATTCTTAACAACCGTGTCACTCATTTCACAACTGCTTCTCTTCACCATGGTGACAAGATAGGGCAAAAACGTAAAATGTGAGGACAATCGTAAGTTCGAGGATTGGTCACAAGTGCGAGGACCAGTCAAAAATTACTTTTTCAGCCCTCTGAGTAGTCCATATGCACAAAAGGACTACCCAGAGGGCTGAAAAAAGTGATTTCTGACAGGTCCTCACACTTTTGACCAGTCTTTTTTTATTTTGAAATTTACCAGTAGCCGCTGCATTTCCCACCCCCGGCTTATACTCGAGTCAATGAGTTTTCCCAGTTTTTGTGGTAAAATTGGGGGCCTCGGCTTATATTCAGGTCGGCTTATACTCGAGTATATAGGGTACTTCTTTATAATCCTTTTGTTTCTGTTCTTCAATTTCTCCATTTTTGGTTTTGCTCTTTTTTTCTTCCCTGGTTTTTCCCCTCATTTTCCATTCTAATGACTAGTTCTGATTAGTTTTTATTCTGTATTCCCAATTCTAATAAACTTTTTTTTTTAAAGATATGTTCACATATTGCTTGAATCAGCAGAATGGACTAACAGTTTTGACCTGTTCTAATTGTGGTGGGACACAAGTTCGAACTGGTGGAACTTAAGATATGGAAATAAGATGGGTGGCTAATTTTGATATCCTGAGATGGACCAGATGTGGCTACTACTTTGGTGCCCAGAAAAGTTTAATTTAAAAAAAAAAATTAAAAGGCAAAGAGAATCCACTTCCATGATTTTGCCCAGAGACTACATTAATGTGTTTTTGAAGTCACTAGGAGCTGAGTTTAACCTGAAGAAGATCTCACCTTCCCATAGTGAAGTGATATAACTTTTTGAGACATGGAGATGCTCCATAATGCAATGCTATGGATCTTCACCAGCCAAAATCAAGACTACTTAGGTGTTAATATGCACTTAACACTTTCCATACATACTCTTTGCAGCATCAAATTGTTCCCAGAAGTACAAGTAGCTGTTTCAGCAAAAAAAGTGGAAAACTGAGGTATGGATTATGAAGGAAATCTTATTTGATGCATGGAGGGTGGAATGCTGCAACTCTGGCTGATATTTTTAAACATTGCCTCCTTAGCCTATGTTTTACCTTTTACCTTTCACCACTCACCACACTGATATTATTGATAATCATGTCATTCCCTAATTTAAATAACCTGCTTCAACCTTTTTTTCCTTTCCAATTTGTCATGAGCCATTTTGGAAATAAAAGATTATTTTGATGCAAGGTGAAATCTGCTGAAACCATTTTTCTTCATTTAGTTGATTGAAAAAGATGCTGCCCTCTCAGCTGGTTCAGATCCTTGCTATAACAGCTGCTTTGCTGGTAGAAGCTCATGCACAGATAAATTGTCCAGGTAAGCTTGAAAATAACAAAAACTTCAACAGTAATGATTAAGTGATCAAAAATACAATTGTAAATAATTAGTGATTATTCTGTTGCTAATGAACATTTTACTGATGAATTCTTCAGGGGAAATCTATAATCATAGATTTGAGTTTAAAAATGGGAAGATTATTTCTTGATTTATCAAATATTTGCTGCCCAGAGTTGTTTCATTACTAGATGGGCAACAAATAGGCAGACAGATGGACAGAAGATAGACAGACAGAAAGGTCTTCCCATTTTTAAACTCCAGTAACAGAAGTGCAATTTTTTAAAAAATAAAATGCAATGGGGACAATAGACTGGCACAAACTTTTATAGGTTTTTCCACTGAATATTACAGAAATAATTTAAACATTTGAAAGAAAAGAAAGAAAGAAAAGAAGGAAGGAAGGAAGGAAAGGGAAAGGGAAAGGGAAAGGGGAAAGGGGAAAGGGGAAAGGGGAAAGGGGAAAGGGGAAAGGG
>WNWU01000394.1:2916054-2955293 GCA_012654045.1 Ptyas mucosa | reverse complement strand
CATTGGTTGATTGTTCTCACTGTCAGAAAATGTCTCCTTATTTCTAGATTGAATCTCTCCTTGTTCAGTTTCCATCCATTATTCCTTGTTTGGCCTTCAGGTGCTTTGGAAATCAGCTTGACCCCTTCCTCTCTGTGGCAGCCCCTCAAGTATTGGAAGACTTGAGAAAGTCTTTCCGAAGAAAGGTGGCATATAAATTGAATTAATAAATTAATTAATAAATAAGATTGCTATCATGTCTCCCCAGTCCTTCTCTTCACTAGACTAACCATGCCCAGTTCATGTAACTGTCCTTCATATATTTAGTCTCCAGTACCCTAATCATCCTGGTTGCTCTTCTCTTCACTTTTTCTAGAGTCTCCACATCTTTTTTATAGTGTGGTGACCAAAACTGGATGCAGGATTCTAGGTGTGGTCTTACTAAGGCTTGGAGGTCTTCTAACCCAATCATTCCACCTTTTCCTTGAAACAATAAATATCATTTTTAAATAGATGGGATAGTAGCTTTCATCAACATATTGCCATGGTACAGTCCAAATCCTGCTTTGTTTTTTGTTTTTTTTACTTAATGGGATCATTAAAAAAGCAGTTGAGGAAATTTATTGCCACTTTCAAACAAAAACAGAAAAGACATGGGAAGTCTCTTAGTTCCACTCGGGTACAACCAGATTGCTGCTTAACAATCAAACTATATAAAGTCAATTCTGTAAACCTATTTATCTTTGAACTGATGTTCTTGATGGATATGGGGATACCCAGAACTAAAGTACAGGTAGATCTCATTTGGTGGAGTGTTTACCATTACAACAGTGATGAAAAAGTAATTTTGCAACCAATCTTCACATTTGTGACCTTTGCAAGTCCATAAAGTAAAGCTGAAGTCAAATCATAAGCATAACTGTGTTCCACTTAGCAACCACTGTGCTTAACAACCAAGTCGCCAGTTCAAACCATGATTGCTAAAGTAGGCTTACCAGCAGTGACAGCTCATAAACAATTCAGTTCAATGAGACTTGTGATTTTCTATCATTCAGAAAAGTGAATATGAACTCTCCAAGCTTTGTGATAAAAACAAGAGAAACAAAGTAATTATTTTACTTAACATTTGTTCATTCATTTATACATTCATTTGTTCATTCCATTTGTGTAGCCAACCATTTGCCATCCATTTGGTCTACGACAAAGCAGGAGACCGTGAGTTCTAGTCCTACCTAGACATAAAAGCTATCTGAATGGCTTCAGCCCAATCACCAAGAGACTGTGAGTTCTAGTCCCACTTTAAGAATGAAAGGCAGCTGGGTGACTTTGGGCCAGTCCTTCTCTTTCAGCCCAACTCATTTCACAGGGCTGTTATTGATGTAGAATAGAATAGAATAGAATAATTTTATTTCTATACCGCCCCTCTCCCAAAGGACTCGGGGCGGTGCACAGCCAGGTAAAAAACACAATGCAAAAATCCCAATTAAATTTAAAAACTTATTAAAATTATTACATTTATGGCCAAATTCATTAAAACCCAAAAATTTAAAACCGAATTTAAAACTCATTTACAAACATAGCCCTGCTTGTCAGAAGAGCAAGGTCTTGAGGGGACAGCGAAAAACTCGGAGGTCAGAGATTGTGCATATTTCCGGGGGCAGTTCATTCCAAAGGGCAGGGGCTCCCACAGAGAAGGCTCTCCCCCTGGGAGTCGGCAGCTGACATAGTTTGGCCGACGGCACCCTGAGGAGTCCCTCTCTGTGGGAGCGAACTGGTCGGTGGGAGGCTATCGGTGGCAGAAGGCGGTCTCGTAAATATCCAAGTCCTGAGCCATGGAGTGCTTTAAAGGTGGTGACCAACACCTTGAATCGCACCCGGAAGCCCACTGGGAGCCAGTGCAGCTCGCGCAGGAGAGGTGTTACATGAGCACAACGAATTGCACCCATAATCACCTGCGCGGCCACATTCTGGACCAGTTGGAGCCTCTGAGTGCTCTTCAAGGAGAGCCCCATGTAGAGAGCATTACAGTAGTCCAGCCGAGAGGTGACAAGGGCATGAGTGACTGTGCGCAAGGTGTCCCAGTCCAGAAAGGGACGCAACTGGCGTATCAGGCGAACCTGATAGAAAGCCCCCCTGGCCCCGGCCGTCATATGCTCTTCTAAAGACAGCCGTGCGTCCAGGAGGACACCCAGATTGCAAGCCCTCTCTGTGGGGGGGCAAAGATTCACCCCCTATAGACAGCGATGGCAACAGCTGACTATACCAGGATGCCGGCAGCCACAGCCACTCGGTCTTGGAAGGGTTGAGTTTGAGCCTATTTCTCCCCATCCAGACCCGCACGGCCTCCAGGCAGCAGGACATCACGTCAAGGGCATCATTGGGGTGGTCTGGGGTGGAGATGTACAGCTGAGTGGCATCTCACCCCAAAACCACGGATGATCTCGCCCAGCAGCTTCACATAAACGTTGAACAGAAGGGGCGAGAGGATTGACCCTTGCGGCTCCCCCCAAGCGAGGCACCTCGAGGTCGACCTCTGCCCCCCTGCCAACACAAACTGCGAGCAGTCGGAGAGGAAGGAGGAGAACCACTACAGCATGGTGCCCCCTATTCCAAACCCCCTCAACCTCTGCAGCATGATACCATGGTTGATGGTATCAAAAGCTGTTGAGAGATCTAATAGGACCAGGACAGAGGAGTAACCCCTGTCCCGAGCCCTCCAGAGATCATCAACCAATGCGACCAATGCCGTTTCCGTGCTGTACCCCTGCCTGAAGCCTGACTGGTACGGGTCTAGATAGACAGCTTCATCCAGGTACTGGGGGAGCTGTCGTGCCACCACACTCTCAACAACCTTCACCACAAAATGAAAGTTAGAGACTGGACAATAATTAGCTAATACAGCCGGGCCCAGGTAAGGCTTCTTGAGGAGAGGCCTCACCATCGCCTCTTTCAGGCGGCAGGAAAGGCACCCTCACTCAAGGAAGCATTTATAATCCCCTGGAGCCAGCCTCGTGTAACCTCCTGAGAGGCCAGTACCAACCAGGAGGGACACGGGTCCAGTAAACATGTGGCAGCACCAAGCCTACCCAGAATCCTGTCCATGTCCTTGGGAGCCACAAGGTCAAACTCTTCCCAGATAATATTCTCCAGACCTACCCCCGTCTCCCCCCCTGGACTCATCCAGTCGGAGTCCAAGCCTTCCCGAATCTGAGCGACTTTATCATGCAGGAATTGCGCAAAATCCTCAGCTTGACTCTGCAAGGGATCTTCCCGTGCTCCCACCCTAAACAGAGCGGCTGGGTGATTCTCTGCAGATGCGATAAGAGCAGAAAAATAGTTAGATTTTGCCGCTTTTATCATCACTAGGTAGGTCTTGATATAAGATCTCACCTGTGTTCGGTCTGAATCAGATTGACTAGTCCTCCAAATGCTCTCTAGGTGTCTTTTCCGATGCTTCATCTCTCTCAGCTCCTCGGAGAACCAAGGAGCCAATTGAGATCGGCATCGGGTCAGAGGCCGCAAAGGCATGAGGCGATCCAAAGCTCCGGCGGCCACCCTATCCCAGGCAGCCACCAGGTTTTCAGTCGAGTCATGTGCCCGGGTCTCAGGAAATGGCCCAAGCTCCATCAGGAACCTGTCAGGTCCATCAGGCGCCTGGGACGGAACCATCTAGTCAGTTCTGTCTCCCTGCGGCAGGGGGTAGCGGCTCGAAAGTGGCTTGATGTCTAGATCCCCTATTCCTAGATCATTCAGCCACTGACCAGAGATGAAAATCAAGTCCAGAGTGTGTCTCCCCGTGTGAGTGGGGCCTTGAACTAATTGGGTCAGGTCCATGGCCGTCATGGAAGCCATGAACTCCCGAGCCGCCTCTGATGCCAGGTTGAAATCCCCCATGACTATAAGTCTGGGGGTATCCACCGCCACCCCAGCAATGACATCGAGCAGCTCAGGCAGGGCCGCCGCTATGTGGCAGGGAGCCAGGTACGTAGTCAGCAAGCCCATCTGCACCCCATGACCCCACTTCACAAGGAGGGACTCACATCTGGCTATCTGAGGAACAGTGGCCTCCCTCGGACAAAGACTTTCCCTAATAATTGCCACCACCCCCCCGGCCCTCCCCTGGGTCCTCATCTGATGAAATGCATGGAAACCCGGTGGACAGATTTATATGAGGGGGACCCCCCCTCCTGGCCCAATCAGGTCTCTGTAATCCCTGCCAGGTCTGCACCCCCCTCCAATAAAAGATCACAAATGAGTGGGGCTTTATTAACCACCGACCTGGCATTACACAACATCAGCCGAGGACCCAGTGCCTGAGACTCTGCGCAACCCGGGGAACGAGACACGCATTGGGGGCCGGAGTACGCAATCGCTCACAGACAGCGCGTGCGTACCCCCCAAACATGATATGGCCCCCTGCGCCCGCCATACCTGCCCCTCCCACTCACGGTTTCAATTGGTCTGCCCTTCATCTCGCCCACCGGCACCCCATCCCCGCCTCCTCCGCTGCGCCCATCCAACCCACCACCCACTTCCGTGGCTATATGGATCCCCCCTAGGTCCACATCTACAACCCCCTCCCCCCTCCTGGGTCCCCTTAAAATTTTCGTTAAAAATTTTGTTAAAAAACCTTTCAATCTATGTCCCTTAAAACCCTTAAAATCCTTGTGCCACCTCTCGGGGTCCCAGGACCCGTCATTAAGGTAGGTCTTTGCAAGGCCCACTGGCCACACCCAAGAATGGGGGGAATGTCTCAACGCGACCAGGTCCGCGATTGTATAAGTTCGTAAAATCATCCTGTCCATGGTAGTGGGGACTATCGAGATCACAGGTCAGTAGTTCAAGATCTAAAGTCTAACATCCACCGTGTCCATAGGCAATAGGAGCCTGCATTCCCAGGCGCCCTCTCACGGCAATAGGAAAAAGACAGGCGATGGTAATCCTCACTGCCCCCTCACCACAGCAAGGTGCCTAGGCCAGGTAGGAATCATCCAGGTGGGATCCACAGGTTGTTGATGCTCTCCCATTGCAACATGACTTGGTCATACAACAGGTCCACAGCCGCCCTCTCATGGCGGCGGGCAACCACACCCAGAGAACCGGCCATTATAAGACTGGAAAAGTGAAGGGCAAGGGCTCTAGATGCCATCACCAAGCCAGATGGTTGCAGCAGGAACAATCAGGGGGTCAAAGCAGCAGAAATGGAACGTCCAGGTGAGGCCTTCAATCACCTGTGACCCCCAGCCTGGCCCAACAGTTTGGATGGTGTAAACAGGCCTCCAGGACACCTTCCCTCCACAGGAGGGTCAACAGCTCCAGTTTGCGACTCCACAGGCCCCAAAAAACACTGCGGTCTCACAGCGAGGGGGGGAGAGACCCCCCCCCAGCTGCAGGCAGGTGGAGCCTAATCTCGGAGCGCAGCTCCCCTCATCTCCTTCGGCTCGGCCTCTCCTCCACCAAGCCGTATCTGTGACAGGGTTGCTCTGCCGCCGACAGTCCTCCACACACACCGCCGAAAACCTCTTCTCATTCGGCAGGTGCCAGCTGACTCCAGGGGGGGCTGTCGCCGAGTGGCTCCCCCACCATACAGCCGCCATACAGCTGGACCTCAATGGAATTGGGGTCCATGGGGGGGGCTCTACCCCACCGCGCCCCACTGCAACACGCCGCAACATGCCGCAGTGCCGTCCAGCTGATTCAGGCAAAGACCGCGGCAAAAACCGCTGTCTGGGTAGCCTCATGGGGAAGCAACTCCGGGTCATTCGGCATCTCCTGGGAGCCTGGGAAGGTAAAACCTGGGTCTGCCGAGCCCCGAATGCTCCCTCTACTAGTCCAGAGTGGGGGACATAATCAAGTCCCCCCAAAAGCCTCTGCTTTCCACCAGGACGCCCCCATCCCCAGTGGAGCTCAGAAAACTGTGGCGGCCATTTAGGCACTGGAAAGAGGAGGAGGAGGAGGAGGAGGAGTAAGGTGTGTTGGATATATTCACCACCTTGAGTTATTTGTAAAAATAATAAAGGGAGGCTATAAATAATTTTTAAAAAATGCTTGTTGACCAGCTTGGTCAAATGCTTGTTGACCAACTGAAAAACAACAAAATAGTCAAACAGAAATTAAAAATACATTGTTGCCTGGGATCATTCATCAATCCATTTCTTAAAAAGGGCTCATCCCACACCTTGTCCCAAAGCCTCCATGGAGGAAGAGAATTCCATCTTCAATAGAAGAGAATTCAGATGGTCTTCGAGATATGACCATCATGGAGCCTGCTCATTTTAGTCACAGCTTGGATTAGTTGTTAGGTGAAATGTAACACTAATAACCTCCTCACACACACCATGCTTGTTCCCCCCAATTAAATGAAAAATGGAATGTTCGTTAAGTGAAGCATGGGGAGAGCTGTGTGGCGCAGTGGTTGGAACGCAGTATGGCAGGCTGACTCTGCCAACTGCCAGCTGTTCAATCCTGACCAGCTCAAGGTTGACTCAGCCCTCCATCCTTCCGAGGTGGGTAAAATGAGGACTCAAATTGTTGGGAGGCTATAGGTTGACTCTGTAAACCCCTTAGAGAAGGCTATAAAGCACTGTGAAGCAGTCTAAGGGCTATTGCTATTGCTATCCTGGGTGGGGGAGGCTGCTGGAGGCCTGGCACAAGCCCAGTCTCACCTATGTCCCACAAAATGGTGGCTGCATTTGGATAGCTGCAGCACAGCCTGGGGACACCTAGCCTGCCCTCCTTCCATAACCTGAGGTCCAGAGAGCTTCAGAAAATCAGTGTGGGGCATATGGAAAGGAGGCCCAAGCCTGCAAGGCTTCCAATGGGGTGGGTGGGATGAGAGGGGAGAGCAGGAGGGCTCGGCAGTGACCCTGTTGTGTGTCATAAGAGGGAATGACAGCACGTCTGCTGCAGCTATTGTAATTTTGAAATGGGGTCATAAGTAGCTTTTTGAGAGTTGATCATAATTCCGAATGTTCATTAAATGGTCTGTCATACTTTGAGAATTACTGTATATGGAATTGGAATCTATGCAGTTCAGGATGAAACTGTGGGGTCCTTGATGGTCTCTGAAATTGGTCATTGGCTTGCGATGGTTGGATAATGAAAAGTCTGCAAGTCAACCACCAAACTCAGGAACATCAAGGACTCCATTGGTCTTCAATTTTTTTTTACAAAAGGCTGGCAGGATTGAGGCCATCTGGATGATCTAAGCAAGGCTTCTAAATTTCTTGACAGTTTTGACCTTGGATGGAAAGATGGCAATTGCTGGAGATAAGCTGTTTGCCTCTACTGGGAAGACATCTATGTTTGGGAAAATAGAATTGACTTGCCAAGAAGCCCATGGTTCCATTGCAGCACCAAGGAACCTGAATGAGAACGAAGCTATTCAAAAGATTGTACAATATTATAACAGTTATGCCTATCTGGGTATTATTGAGAGTGATGAGCCGGGGAAATTCCATTTCCGGAATGGGGATCCTTTGAATTTTACCAACTGGTACAAGAATGAACCTTCAGGTCAAGGAGCTGAAAAATGTGTGGAAATTTACAGCGATGGCACTTGGAATGACAAAATGTGCAACAATTACCGCCTTGCGGTCTGTGAATTTTAAGCCCAACCCAAGGCAACTGTTGAATGTTCCTTAAAAGAAAATTCAATGTGATTCTTCTGTCCAAAAAAAATATATCAATAAAAATCCTTGGCATTTATTTTGCTTTCATTTCATCTCCTGTGCTCAAAAGGCAAGTCTGTTCTAAAAGGATTTGCATGTTCAGAAACAGAAAAGGGTTAAATGTCATGAAGACCATGAAAATAAATTAAAGAAGAAATAGAAATGTCATCCCCAACAGGAAAATAATATCAGCTACTGTAGGATAGAGATGCGGGGTTATATAGGTAGTTCTTCACTTACAACAGTTCATTTAGTGACTGTTAGGTATCAATTCCACGCTTCCCAATATCTCACTCCAGATGATGTCCTCCAGTGCTTTCGTGTAGATGCTTAACAGCTTGGGAATCAGGATGAAACTCTGAAACACAAAGCATCAGTGGCAATAGGTCAGTCCAAGAATTATTCTTCACTTTAATTAAAAAAAAGATGACATTATCAAGACCAAGAACTGATGCAAACTCCCTGCTTTCACAAACATCTGAAAAAGCACAAAGAAGGACAGGACTTTTGCTGTATTAAGGTGTTTAAATATAGATATTTCTTTAGAAAATAGGGTACTTATTAGAAATGTTTGGCTGTACCAGTCCTGGGAAAAGTCAAGAGGACTCTAAGCAGGGAGGGGGACCATGGGATGTACACAGGATAACAGAAACCCTCAGGGTGACATTAATCGGCACAGCAATTATTTTTACAACATCCAAACCATAGGCTTTAGCAGTAGTGGGTTGCAAAACCCGTCGCTACTGGTTTGCTCGTGCGCACGTGCTCGTGCGATGCTTCTGCGCATGTACAGAAGTGTCTGGCGCAGGTGGGCGGAACCTCCCACCATCACTGCTACTGGTTTCCGGTCCAGGTAGAACCGGGAGCAACCCACCACTGTGTTCTGTCCCCATCCCACACACGCACACACGCAGTCATCCAAGAGTTAAAACACACCAACGGACAAGAATTTCCTTTGATAACGGAATTGGCAGCAACCTAGTGGCTGCCTGCCAAAAGTCTTTACTTATGAAGGGAGGTTTTTACTCCTCTTTCGTAACATCAAAATAAGTCCACAACAGTTACAGAGTAATCAAGTCCAGTCCAAGAATCAATTCCAGCAGAGCATATAGCAAGAGTCCGGCAATGCAGAATGGCATGGTAGCTTTCAGCTTTGTTTATCACAAGGCTTGACTGGCCACTACATCCCCTTTTATACTCTGTGGGGTGTGGTCCAGTGACTCAGCTTAATCCCTGGCATGCCTCTTTCTTTGTTGCACGTGCTTATCTCTACGCCGCTGTTGGGGGTCCAGCCAAGACTCCAGCTGCGGCTGCTTGGAAATGCCTGGCTCCTGGCCTATCTGTTAGCCTTCAGAGGACACCGGAGGCATTGCCAGAGAGGAGGGTCCTGGAGAGGGAGGCCTTGCCAACTCTTTTCCTTCCCTTTCGGAGTCTTCTCCCTCCGATAAGAGAGACTCGGGGGCCGGAGCCATAACACACTGGGCTTTAGGATACATACACTTCATTTGTCCCTCTTGTCAAACTTTGTGTGATGGAGCAACCACTTGTTTGTCTTAACTACCCTGTTGAACCTTTGAGGAAGAACTAGGGTGGAACCAGCCTGAAATATTCATGGTAAAAGGAGAAAAGGAAAAAGGACTGTGTCACTTTAAGAACCAGGTGGGAGGTGGCACAGTATAAGCACTTGAGTTACCTGTTAGTATGGTTATGACGGCTACAGTATTTCCCAATCGTCAGTCTCTGAGTGACCACAAGATTTGCTTGGATTTGTATGGCTTTATTGGCAGATGGAGCATAATGTCATTCAAAGTTGGGGAAAGTTTTGTTCCTGTTTAGCAGCCTGAATGGAAACAGAAAAAGCACCTTTGGAGTGGTTACAGACACCTTTCTTCTATCTAAAAGGTGAAACAGTGGACAGAAGGTAAGCAGCTGCTTCCTCTAGTCTTACCTGTGGATTAGACCAGGTGTTAAAGCATGGATATGGGAATCAAGCATCCTCTTTTCCAAATGTCCCATTTAGAAGAAATACGTGGTCCTTCCTCAAAGGACCATGTATTTCTGGTCCTATCTCTGTCTTTCCTAAGGTTGCTGAAGAGAAATATTTAGTAGGTCAGATTTTTGGATGAGGTGAGGGAAAATCCCTTTCCACCCTCAAATTTCTTATTAAGCTACAGCTATAAAAAGAAGGGGAATGTGAAAGATTTATTTTATTTGTTAAAAGGTTATTTATATGATCTGAAAAGAAACTAGAACTGATTAGTTCAAACAGAATATTTCAACTCCTTTTGAATATTGTTCACCAATAGCTAAAGTGTGGTGTTAAAGAACCAGTTTGGTATCATAGTTAAATTGGGAGACAGTTTGGCATCAGGCTAGAAACTGAGAGACAACAATTTCTAGTCCTTGAGCACAAATCAAGCTGGGTGACCTTGGACCAGTCATTCTCTCTTAGCCCTAAAAAGGGAGGCAGTAGCAAATCACTTCTGAAAAACCTTGCCAAGAAAAATGCAGGGATTTGTCCAGAAAATCAAAAGGAAGGAAAACCTCATTTCCCATCATCCATTTCTATCAGCTGTCAACCTTCTGTAGTACCTGAACACAGAATCTGGATTTTCCTTTTTCTTCTACAACCATCTGCAAAAAAATAAATAAATAAAGAGGAAAGGGAAAACAGGTGATGAAAAGCTCCAATGTGAATTATCAACTTGCACACAAAAGTACCTTTATTGTAAGCTGGTTACACAGACCCATTTCCCACCTGTTTGTTTTCCTTGGTAAGATATAGCTCATTTGGTTCTTCTTTGTGTTTGCAGTCTCTTGCTCTTTTTCTTCTGATTGGAATTGCAAATTCATCATCCAGAAGAGGAAACAGAAGAGGGTGAACACTGCTTTATTTATATAAATAAAGTACAGGGTGAAGAAACCGAGACCTCTAAAAGTTGGTAGAACTTCCAAGTTCTACCAGCATAGGGTTTAGGAGTTCAAGTGGCTGAGAATGACAGTTCCATGCCATCTGGAGGGTCCCTGTTACTGTTGGTGACCACTGCAAGTCAGTGACTTATTTTTTGATTAATTTGTGGGACCCAAGCTCTATCTTGCATTTTCTCCAGGATCTCAAGATAGCATTTTCAAAAACCTCCATTTTGTTCCCACAACATTTGTGTGTTTTTTGCCTCCGGAGGGCCTCAGGGGGATGGGGAAGGCCTGTTTTTCACTCTCCCCAGGCTCCAGAGGCTTTCTAGGAGCCTGAGGAGGGCAAAAATGGCCTTCCCCACCCCCCCAGAGGCCCTCCGAAGGCTGGAAATGGCCCATTTCCCAACTTCCGGTGGGACCAGAAGGCCTGTTTTTTGCCCTCTCCAGGCTCCAAGAAAGCCTCTGGAGCCTGGGAAGGGCGAAAACGGGCCTACCAGGCCCACCGTGCCATCATGTGCCAAATGCAGGGGGAGCACAGGGGAGGGGATCATGCGCGTATGCACAGGGATGTGGGGCACATTGAATTATGGGTGAAGGCATGCGTGCATGCAACACCCTGTGCTCCCCCCGCTTTTGGCACGTGACGGCAAAAAGGTTAGCCATCACTGCCTTACATCATTTCTGACAGATAGCAGTCCAGTCTCTTCTTGAAAGCTTCATTGATGAAGCTCCCACAACTTCTGATGGCAAGCTGTTCCATTAGTTGATTGTTCTCACTGTCAGAAAATGTCTCCTTATTTCTAGGTTGAATCTCTCCTTGTTCAGTTTCCATCCATTATTCCTTGTCTGGCCTTCGGGTGCTTTGGAGAACAGCTTGACCTCTTCCTTTCTGTGGCAGCCCCTCAAATATTGGAAGACTGCTATCATGTCTCCCCTGATCCTTCTCTTCACTAGACTAACCATGCCCAGTTCCTGCAACTGTTCTTCGTATGTTTTAGCCTCCAGTCCCCTAATCATCCTGGTTGCTCTTCTGTGCACTTTTTCTAGAGTCTCAACATCCTTTTTATAGTGTGGTGACCAAACCTGGATGTAGTATTCTAGGTGTGGTCTTACTAAGGCTTTATAGAGTGGTATTAGTACCTCACTTGATCTTGATTGAATCTCTCTGTTAATGCAATTTAGGATGGTGTTGGCTTTTTTGGCTGCCGCTGCACACTGTTAGCTCATATTAAGCTGGTTGTCAACTAAGACTCCAAGATCCTCACTCACATGATGGTGAGTCTTCCCTAATCCTAGATAAAACATTTTAGCAAGAGAATTGATTGGATCCTGATGTACATATCTATGCCTTGTCTTAAATATGACAATTTAAAGAAATATGAATATTCAACAAAAAGATGTAAAATAATACACTACGGAATTTGGGACAGGTATATGCCAATTTTCCCATCAAGGATGCCTTTGGACATCTCTTAGCAATTGGTAATATTTTATTTCTATGGCCCAAAATTTCCCTCCCAGATTTTCACAAATCAAGCTGCCATTACAGGCATATCACCATCCCCTTTTTTAAAAAAACAATTTAGATTATTTTCAGTATGTTATTTTTTTTTTATTTTGCTCTCCCTCTAGGACCGTGATGGCGAACCTATGGCACGCGTGCCACAGGTGGCACGCGGAGCCATATTAGTGGGCACGCCAGCTCAGCTCTGGGGCGCATGCGCCCGCCAGCCAGCTGATTTTCGGGCCTTCTGGGCCCACCAGAAGTAGAGAAACAGACTGTTTCCTGCCTCTGAAGGGACTGGGGTGGGTGGGGAAGGCCCGTTTTTCTTTCATACCTGGCTCCAGATCCTGTCTATTTATCTGGGAAAAGCAAAAACAGCCTTTCACACTCCCTTGGAGGCCCTACGGAGGCTGAAAGGGCCCATTTCCTGACTTCCGGTGGGACAGGAAGTGACATTTTTTGCTGTCTCCGGCCTCCAAAGACTCCTAGAGAGGCTCTTAGAGATTCCTAGAGAGGCTCCTAGAGACTCCTAGAGAGGTTCTGGAGGTTGGGGACAGCAAAAAATGTCACTTCCTGTCCCACTTTCAGCCTCCGTAGGGCCTCCAAGGGAGTGGGAAAGGCTGTTTTCGCCCTTCCCAGATAAATACAGGATCTGGAGCCAGGTAAGAACGGGCCTACCAGGCCATCATGTGCCAGGAGGGGGGGAGGGGAGTTGCGCGCACATGCGTGTGGGCACGTGCGCGCACAACTCTCCTCCGCCCCCCCTCTCCTGGCACGCGATGGCAAAAAGGTTAGCCATCACTGCTCTAGGACATCAAGTTACCTAACAGATTACCTAACAGATTAACAGAGTTGGAAGGACCTTATAGGTCATCTAGTCCAGGGGTCAGCAACCCGCAGCTCCAGAGCCACAAGTGGCTCTTTGGGCCCTCTGCCATGGCTCCCTATCCCATCACTGGTTCGCCCCACCCCTCTTATTTCTTTTTTGGACTCCAGCCTGAAGTGGCAGGAAGTGAAGGCTGCCTTACGCATAAATGTGGCATGAAAGCAGGTATAGGGCAGCTTCGCTCCTGCACTCTCCCCCCCTCTTCCTCTCATAACCCCCTGGCCAGCTGTGGCTGAGCTGGGAGTGTACGCATGTGCAGAGAGACCCTCCTTAAGCGAATTGCTGGCAGCCCCGCATGGACCTTTCCTGAGATTGGTGCTCATTTGAGGAGGGTCTCCCTGCCCGTGCTCAGCTTCCAGCTCATCCATAGCTGTCCCGGGCATCCTGAGAGGAGGGGGAAGAGTGCAGAAGCGAAGCTGCCATGTACCTGCCTTCACGCCACATTTACACAAAAGGCAGCCTTTGCTTCCTGCCACTTCAGGCTGGAATCTCCCTACAGGCTCGAACACTCCCGGTTCAGCCACAGCCAGCCAGGGAGTTACGAGAGGAGGGGGGGAAGGAGGAAGATGGTCGCTCAAAGGGAGAGGGAGACACACACACACACACATACACACAAAGTGTGAGGGAGAGAGACATACAGAGTGATACATAGAGAGGGGGTAGAGGGGAAGAGAGGGAGAGGAAGAGATACAGAGGGAGAGACACAGAGTGGGGAGAGAGGGGGAGATAGGGAGAAGGGGAGAGAGACATAGAGAATAGTTTTGTGGCTGGGTAGGCACAGCTAGGTTGTCATGTGACTGGATGGGAGTGACTGAAATTGATTTGGCCATGCCCACCCAGGTTTTGTGGCTTCTGGTGTGTTTTTTCTGTTCCTACAGAAGTAGGAAACAGGTCCAAGTGGCTCTTTGAGTGTTTAAGGTTGCCGATCTCTGATCTAGTCTAGCCACAAGATTGTTGTGCTGTTGTAACTGCAAAAAGTAATCTCCTTGCTTCCACTCCCCCCTCTTTGAACTAGACCTGGCCAGCCTTGAAGGTGGTGTTTACACAAGGCAGGGGGCTTACCATACAGATGTTCAAAAGGAGACAGCTGGTATTTAGTTCGTGAGGCAGTTCTAAAAATGTACAAGGCCATGGGGGGGGGGGAAACTTGAAGCCATGGCAAGTGGGCTTCTAAGCACAGTTTGGTAATAATTGCTTTCAATGATCTATTAGCCCTTTCAAAAATGTTTTTTTTATTTTTCATCTTTTTTTTAAAGATACATAAAGCTTGAGTTAGTGCATACACTTCACAGGTTTAAGCAGACCAATTTCAAGGCAAACCCCCTGCATCCAGGATCTCTTTAGTGTGTCCATTTATAATAGCATAAAAAATTGCTTCTCCTTTCTCCAGGGGGTGTTCCCCAAAATCAGGTCTTATTTTTGTTTGTAAATCAATTACTTCAGCACAACAATGTTCTTATCCATACTGATCTATTGATCTGGTATTGGCTAAGAACTGTACTGGATTCAAATTGTGATCAGTAGTTAAAATCAAGTTTGTCTGCTGCATTAAAATTGTATCATATTTTAGATGAGGTGCTCACAATAAGGGCTCCCCCAAAGGTCAATTTCCTACTTTCTTGGACCAGTATTTGACAGGAATGCTACAGACTTCTTTTGTCCTGCCCAATACTGAGCCAATGCCCCTTATGTGATTCCATTCTCTGTATTTACAAAGAGAGGGAATGGCTTTTCCAAATTTGGCAAACTTAGTACAGGAGCCTTGGTTAAAGCTTGTTTCAAATTTTCAAGGCTTTCTCTTTCGTGTTCCTCCCATTTCAAACTCCAAGGTTAAGACTCAACTAATTTTGCATATAGGCGTTTGGTAAAAACAGCATAGACAAAAATGCCCCTGCCCCTCCCTTATTACGGTTGGAAGAAAAAGAAGCCTTTCCCTTTAAGGATTGTTGGAAGGCAGAGCTTTCCCTTCTTGAATTCAAAACTCCCGGCTGGGAAACAGATACCAGCACAGCGTTCCGGGCTAGCCTGTTTGAACTTGTAAGAATAGCCCTCTTTTTTGTTTTTATATATATATATATATACACACACACACATATATATACATATATATACATTAAATATATATAGATATATATAAATATATATACACATATATATCCTAAAGATATATATATCCTAAAGATATATATATATATATATCCTAAAATGTCTTTTGCTTTTCTATGTGACCCTTTAAAGTTCCTTTGAAATTCTGTTGATTTGGCATGTGAATTCTTTGATGTGTGTGTGTTTGTTTTATGATGTTTAAATCTAAAAAAACCTTTTCTTTGTTTTCCAGCCAGATAAGGTCAGGTTAGGGATCTTTGCCAAAATGTAATTAATTTAGATAGTGAAACATTTTATTTTCTTTACAATAAATATGAGTTTAATTAGAAAATGCATCTTCGGGATTATTTTTCAAAAATGCATCTTCGGGTTTATTTTTCAAAAATATACACAAGGAGAAGCCATGATCCGACATTTATTGAGGGCCATTACACCAAGCAGTTTGGATGTTGTAGAACCCTGTAATTTTGTCATTCCTTTGTTGTGCAAAATAAGGTGGTTTCAGCTTCTTAATGGCCCATCGATAAAACGTGGGGTCTGAAACTCTGCTTGAGTTTCGGCTTCTTTTAGGGAATTTAATTTCCCTGCTCTGTTAATATAAAGTTTCTCCTATCTTCCAACACTACATATTGTAATTTCTAACTCATCTCTGTAACAATTCCTAAAAGAACAGCAACTTGTGCTGCTGATTTGCAAACAAGCAAACAAACAAACAATCTGCATGAAGTATTTTGGATCAATGCTCTGAAATATATTTGGATCAAACTTTAGTGTCAATTCTCTGCCTTTAGTAAAATGCAAGCCAGATTCAGAAAATCTTTCAAAATCATTTCTTTTACATAGGCTTAATTAAATATTTTAAACCTCAAAAATTTCCAGAAAAAAATAAAATCAAGATTGTATTCAGAGCAGAAAAGAAAATATATCTGCATAGCTTTTATATGCAAAGGAAAGAAACCAACACAGTGAGAGGAAAAGCTTTATTTGCAGACCACCCTTTTGCCCCTCCTTTCTCAGGCTTTCAGCCGAGAGGGAAAAAAAATGGTTTAAAACGAACACAAGCCGCAGCCTGCCCGCCCCCCCTTCTCTCCTCCAAAGGAGGGGGGTTAACCCTCTGCGTTTCTCTCTCTAACCTCCTTCCACATCCTCAACACACAGGCATTCACAGATATCAGTCCGGACATCTCACACACGCACATTCACATTTGTACTGCAATCAGACTTTTTCTGACAACCAATTTCACATACAAAAAATTTCATTCACTACTTGCTTCATGCAAACCAATCATAATTATTTCAGGGAGCTCTTTTTTATAAGCCAATGAGCCCCATTTTCTAAATAACTTTTTATGTACTTGTTATTAGAAAATTTTATTCTTCCTGCAGGTTTGGAAATGATTATATACATACACTCATACCATCAAACATTTCCAGACCTGTGGAGGTTGTTTTTGTTGTTTTGTTTTAATTTTATTTCCTTGGGCAACCTATAGCTTATTCTTAAAGCAGTGGGAAAACTCAGAGAGCAGTTTAAATCATAAATATGATTGTGGGCCCTAACTACTTTCCGTTTCTCCCAGCTTCAAGTCAAGATGTTCACTTAATTTGCAGGCTGACCAGACATATCACAATCAATTCTACCTGCTATTATTATATATTATTACCTGGCTCCCTGCCGCATGGCAACAGCCCTGCCCGAGCTCCTTGATGTTATCGCCACGGTGGCGATTGATACCCCCAGACTTATTGTCATGGGGGATTTCAATTTGCCATCTGTGGGTGAGACGTCGGAGGTAGCTCGGGAGTTTATGGCTTCCATGACAGCCATAGGCCTGACCCAACTAATTCATGGCCCTACCCACACGGGGGGAAACACGCTGGATTTGGTTTTCGTCTCTGGACAATGGCAGAGTGATCTTGAAATAGGGGACTTAGTCATCAAGCCCTTGTCATGGTCTGATCACTCTCTCCTCCGTCTTGACTTTCAAACCGCTGCACCCCGCCGCAGGGAGGCGGAGCCGATAAGATGGTTCCGCCCCAGGCGCCTGATGGAACCTGATAGGTTCCAGATGGAGCTTGGGCCAGTTCTTGAGGCGCTGGCACACGCCTCGACTGGAGACCTAGTGGCCGCCTGGGATAGGGCAGCTGCTGGAGCTCTCGATCGGGTCGTGTCTTTGCGGCCTCTGATCTGGCGCCGATCTCAACTGGCCCCTTGGTTCTCTGAGGAGCTGAGAGAGTTGAAGCGCCGGAAAAGACGCCTAGAGAGTAGTTGGAGGGCCAGTCGTTCTGAATCCGACCGAACACTAGTGAGAGCCCATATTAGGACTTACTTAGTGGCGATAAAAGCAGCAAAATGTCAC
Source organism: Ptyas mucosa (assembly GCA_012654045.1). Taxonomy (NCBI): domain Eukaryota; kingdom Metazoa; phylum Chordata; class Lepidosauria; order Squamata; family Colubridae; genus Ptyas; species Ptyas mucosa. Next base: position 2,937,875 of record WNWU01000394.1, on the reverse strand, counting down.
TATTTTGCTGCTCTTATTGCATCATCAGATAACCACCCAGCCGCCCTCTTTAGGGTGACCCGCTCCCTGCTCCAACAGGAAGCGCGGGAGGACCCCTTGGAGGGGAGAGCTGAGGACTTTGTTCAATATCTGTATGATAAAATCACTCAGATTCGGGAAGATCTGGACTCCGACTGGGTGGTTCCAGGGGGAGGGGACGAGGCAAGTCTTGAGAGCATTACCTGGATTGAGTTTGATCCTGTGACCCTTGAGGACGTGGACAGGATTCTGGGTAGACTGAACGCGACCACTTGTTTATTGGACCCGTGTCCCTCCTGGTTAGTACTGGCTTCCCGGGAGGTGTCGCGAGGCTGGCTCCAGGAGATTATAAATGCTTCGTTGGGAGAGGGTGATTTTCCCACCGCCTTGAAAGAGGCGGTGGTGAGGCCTCTCCTTAAGAAGCCTTCCCTGGACCCGGCAATGTTGGTAAATTATTGTCCAGTCTCCAACCTTCGCTTTTTGGCGAAGGTTGTTGAGAGTGTGGTTGCGCGACAGTTCTCCCAGCACCTGGAGGAAACAACGTATCTGGATCCGTTCCAGTCGGGCTTCAGACCCGGGTACAGCACGGAAACGGCATTGGTCGCGTTGGTCGATGATCTCTGGAGGGCTTGGGACAGGGGGTGCTCCTCTGTCCTGGTCCTATTAGACCTCTCAGCGGCTTTTGATACCATCGACCATGGTATCATGCTGCACCGGTTGAAAGGGTTGGGGGTGGGAGGCACTGTGTTACAGTGGTTCTCCTCCTTTCTCTCCAACCGGTCGCAGTCGGTGTTGGCAGGGGGCAGAGATCGACTCCTAGGCCCCTTATATGCGGGGTGCCACAGGGATCGGTTCTCTCGCCCCTCCTGTTCAACATTTATGTGAAGCTGCTGGGTGAGATCATTCGTGGTTTTGGGGTGAGATATCATCAGTACGCTGACGACACCCAGCTGTACACCTCCACCCCAGACCACCCCAACGATGCCCTTGAAGTGATGTCCCGGTGCCTGGAGGCCGTGCGGATCTGGATGGGGAAGAACAGGCTCAGACTCAATCCATCCAAGACTGAGTGGCTGTGGTTACCGACGTCCCGATATAGTCAGCTGGTACCATTGCTGACTATTGGGGGCCAATCATTGGCCCCCACAGAGAGGGTGCGCAATTTAGGCGTCCTCCTGGATTCACGGCTGTCCTTAGAAGACCATCTGACGGCCGTGTCCGGGAGGATTTTTCATCAGGTTCGCCTGATCCGCCAGTTGCGCCCCTTTCTGGATCGGGACTCCTTACTCACGGTCACTCATGCCCTTGTCACCTCCCGCCTGGACTACTGTAATGCTCTCTACATGGCGCTCCCCTTAAGGAGCACCCGGAGGCTCCAGCTGGCGCAGAGTGCGGCCGCGCGGGTGGTGATGGGAGCGACCTGGCGCTCTCATGTGACACCGCTCTTGCGCGAGCTGCACTGGCTCCCGGTGGTCTTCCGGGTGCGCTTCAAGGTGTTGGTTACCACCTTTAAAGCGCTCCATGGCTTAGGACCCGGGTACTTACGGGACCGCCTACTACCTCCAATAGCCTCCCACCGACCGGTACGCTCCCATAGAGAAGGACTCCTCCGGGTGCCGTCGGCCAAACAATGTCGACTGGCGGCCCCCAGGGGGAGAGCCTTCTCTGTGGGAGCACCCACTATCTGGAACAATCTCCCCCCAGAGATTCGGCGGATCCTGGACCTTCGTGCTTTCCGCCATGAGTTAAAAACTTTTTTATTCCATCAAGCGGGCCTGGCATAGTATCTCCCCTTTTTATAAGAAAATTTTAAATTGTATAATCCAAATTTTTAGATCTGGGATTTATATATTTTTTTAAAAAATGGGTTTGAATTGTTGGGCAATTGTTTAATTTGGTTTTAATTGGTTTTTAAATTTTGTATTTATGTTTTTTATTTCTGTCTGTTCACCGCCCTGAGTCCCCTCGGGGAGAAGGGTGGTATATAAATCAAATAAACATAAACAAACAGATGCATGTCCAGGAATTTTGTAACAAATCACACCAAATTGATCAAGTCAAATTATATGAGTCTTCCCATTTAGACAGGTTTTACTTTTTTTTTCTTTTTAAATTACCTGCTAAAGCCCAGGTGGGAAGAACAATAAACAATTTCTTCTTTCTTCTTAATATGAACTTTGTAGGATTCTACTAGTCTGGCCAAAAAAATCTCTGGGCTCTCATCTTTTTCTTGGAGTATAGTGGCGGTTTTGGCATAATTAACAGGACCTTTTGCTGCCTCTCATAAAATGTTTATCCATAAGAGGCGGCAGGCATCTAATAGAGTCTTGTGTTGGTCATCATTAGGATTCCAATTGGATCTACTTCTGAAGCTGCTGTGACCTTTTTTTTTTTTTGCACTGTGTTTCCATTACATGGATACATTGGGTTAAGACCTTTTCCTTAGCTATTTTGAATTTTTTTTTTCCCCTCGGTCCTCCAGGGTAAGATGTTTAATCTTTAATGTTTAAGACCCCTCGGTCCTCCAGAGTAAGATGTTTAATAATTGCTGGATGTCTCCCCATGTGGATCTATGAGTTTGCATTATTGTACTGAATAGATCCACTATTTCATTGGGCTTCTTGCTAAACGTGCCATAATGTTGTTTCCAATTAAGTAGATCTGTAGTTGTGAAGAACTGATATTGGAACAAGGGACAAATGATGGGCTGTCCCTGGGCATCAGTTCCATGACTCAAAAGTTCTCTTAAGGGAGGCAGAATTTCTGCCTTCTTCAAACTCGTCTGGCTTCGAATTTGAGAACTAATGGGTTTAGATTCTTCTTTTGCTTCTTCTTCCTCATCCTCCTGACTGAAAACTTTGTTTCTAACTATCTTTCTTTTGGTTTTATTTTTCTCTTGCATCAAACACACTTTCACACATTTCATCTGACATTTCTTAAGCCAAAGGGGAAACTGCTTTCTGATTGATCTGTCACTGATCTCACTAAAAGCACTCTTCTAACCTAAATTGTAACAGTGTCCTGGGGACACGATTACCCAACCCATCCTAACAGCACTACGGCCGACTCAGGATACCGGAAAGTTCCAACGGCTATCTCTGAGAACTGCGACCGTTTAACCACCCCCACAATTCTAACAAGAGACTTAGGACGACGCCTCACCTCCTAGGAGGATGATCAGGCCCCAACTTCACCGCAAAGTCGGTGGCTATCCCTTTTACATATACTCACTCTGCCGGCTTCTTCCTTCTTGTCCCCTTGTTGAAGTTTCTGGGTCTGGCTGACCTTTTGGATCCTTGACTTGGTCTGCTCCTGGCAGTGGGTTTACGGCACCTCCTCACTGAAAAGGTTCTTGTAGACTTCAAAGGAGTCCTAATGGTTGACCAGTGAACTTTTCCTTGGGAAGGCATCGATCCCCGCTGGGGCAGCTGTCAGGCAGAACAAACGTCTTTGTTCCTTAGTCCCTTCTTGCAAGTCGCCAGAAAATGTTATGGAATGATGGGACCAAACAACATTCCGGGTCAGCCAGAGACAGATTTATTGCGCAAGGTTCAGAGCAGATTCATACCTGAAAGTCTGAACAACCAAGAGATTTGACATAACTGCTTATATATGTTTTCAAGACAAAGGAGTCGGTGATCTAATACATTTTCCATATATGGTAAAATTACATTTGGTATCAAATACATGAGCTCATACATTTATTCCGTATATGGCTAACATACATTTATTATAAAATAACGGACAGTTCCTCATTACTAAACCATTAGCTTCTAGTTTATAAGATTATTTTCAGCTGGACCACTTTCCTAAGTTCTGTAAGTACTAATGGAGTTTTTACTACTGTCCTTAGGTGATAATTAACTCTTTGCCCCATACATGTCTTTTGTGTGGATGACAGTGAGCCTTTTCAGACATTCTCTATATGGTTGTCCTTCTGTGACAGCTAGGACTCATCAGAAGATATATTACCAATAATGGGGTTTAACTGCCTTTAATATACTTTCCAGCAAACACGTTTCTCTTAAACCAGCACATTTTCTTTCTTACAATACTGTGAATAAAGAGGGTCCTTCAGTGGTCATCTAGCTGAACCCGCATCATTTACATTATTACAAATTGCAGTCCAAACTTTTCTTGAAAGTCCCAAGTGATGAAGCTTCCGCAACTTCTAAAGGCAAGCTGTTCCATTGATTGATTGTTCTCACTGTCAGAAAATGTCTCCTTATTTCTAGGTTGAATCTCTCCTTGTTCAGTTTCCATCCATTATTCTTTGTCTGGCCTTTGGGTGCTTTGGAAAACAGCTTGACCCCCCATCTCTCTGTTGCAGCCCCTCAAGTATTGGAAAACAGCTATCATGTCTCCCCAGTCCTTCTCTTTGCTAGACTAGCCATGCCAGTTCCTGCAACCGTTCTTCATATGTTTTAGCCTCCAGTCCCCTAATCATCCTGGTTGCTCTCCTCTGCACTTTTTCTAGAGTCTCAATATCTTTTTTATAGTGTGGTGACCAAAACTGGATGCAGTACTCTAGGTGTGGTCTTACTAGGGCTTTATAGAGTGGTATTAGTACCTCACTTGATCTTGATTGTATCCCTCTGTTAATCAATTTAAGATTGCATTGGCTTTTTTAGCTGCCACTGCACATTGCAGGCTCATATTTAGCTGGTTGTCAACTAAGACTCCAAGATCCCTCTCACAGTCACTGCTATTAAGCTTGGTTTCCCCCAGTTTATATATGTACTTTTGGTTTTTCTTACGTAATTGTAGGACTTTACTTTTCTCTACATTGAATTTCATTTTTTTAGATAGGGCCCAGTTCAAGTCTGTCAAGATCCAGATGGATCTTGAGCCTATCTTCTAGGGTGTTAGCTATTCCTGCCAGCTTAGTATCATCTGCAAATTTGGTGAGTTTCCCTTCTATTCCCTCATCTAAGTCATTTATGAAGATATTGAAGAGTACTGTGCAGGGGTGGGTTCTACTTACCTTTACTACCGGATCACAATGGGGCCATGGACAGTTTTTTTCAGAACTTACCACACTAGTTTCACATGTTCATCCATGGTCTTCGTGTAAATAAGAATTCATCTAGGTAAGATCAGGACTCCTGTGAAGTTTCCAAAAGATGCCATAATTAATTCATGAGCCATGAGCCAAACGTCAAGAGAAATACAGTCATTTATTAGGAGCACCATTTCGGCAGTATTTGGATGCAGTTAGAACTAATCCCACGTAGATTTACATTCCCACATGGCCCTGTCTCTCCCCTCCTCCCTGGCCATGTCATAAATCACATTCTCCAATTAATTACTTTGGCTGACTGTGAAACCCAAAGCTTTCCTATTAATTGTGGTAGAAAGGCATCTGTGGAATGTAGTTTCTTTTTTTTAATATATATATTAATTTTTTTATTATATTTTTAAAATAACGTTACAAACAACATATACAATACTACACCCTGTGCTATACATAAGAAAGGAAGATTTGGTTCTTCGGATATATCCTCATGATCGCCAAAATCCACGTTCTCGGGGTACAGGTACCGAAGCGTCCAATTTTCCCAGCGCATAGACCACGAATGGTTTCCAAATTTTCCAGAAAATGTCTTCTTTATAGTCACCATTTCTAAATATTTAAAGGTGAAGATAGTCATTGGAGAGACTTAGAATTAAAAGATATCAAGAGATTTGGCTCAGCATGGTTTTTAGTTAAAGCAAAATTAAAATGTATAATTAATAGCTATTGGTTAAAGGGACTGAGTAAAATTTGGAATAAATTTGTTAAAATTTTAATTCCAGATATAATTTTTTGGGGGAAGACAATTGAAAATTGGCCGATTAAAACTAATATAAGTCGTGATAGGGTAATTGAAGATGAAAATATAGAAATTATAATAGATTGGTTAAAAACTTTAGAAAATGAAAGGAGGAAAAAAGAAATCATTGAAAAATTGGGTTTAGATTGGTTTGAAAAAATACAGATAGAAAAATGGACTAAGAAAGTAAGGGATAACTGTTCGATAAGTAGAAGTAAAACTGAATTTGAACATTTAGTATTTCAAATTATGAAAGATGAAATTGGGCTAAAGGGATTCGTTAGTAAGATTTATAAGATTATAAATTTTGATGGAAAACCACAAAGGGTGATGAAGATGAATTGGGAAAAAGAACTTAATATTAAAATATCAGATTCAGATTGGAATGTGAATTGGAAGAGTAGAATTATGAAGACTTTATCTGTAAGGATTAAAGAGCATAAGAAATAAGGTTGTTTGGAAATGGTATTTGACTCCATTAAGACTGTCACTGATGGATAACAAAATTAGTAAAAATTGTTGGAGATGTGATATGGAATTAGGGACTTATGAACATATGTGGTACAAATGTGATAAAGTTAAAAAGTTTTGGCAACAATTGGAGAAAATGATATTTGAAATGATGGGGAAAGCAATAACATTGGGACCAGAAACTATATTATTGTTGATAATTAAGGAAATAGAACCAACAAAATATGAGAAAGAATTGATTAGAATTATGATTATAATGGGTAGAATTATAATAGCTAGATATTGGAAATTAGATGTGAATTTTAGAATAGAAGAGTGGTATTGTGAAATGTGGAAATTAGCTTTAAATGATAAAATGACATGTGATATTAAAATTAGAAACTGTGGAATGTAGTTTCAGTTAGGGAAATCAGTCAGCTCCATCAGTTCTCCCTCCCTCCTGCTCATGGCAACTTGAAAGCTTTGCAAGTTGACATTGTGGCACAGATGGTGCAACTTTTCACATAACTTAAGAAAGGATTAAACGTCTTTCTTTATGCTGGGCCACCAGAACTGCGTCTGTACTAAGTGTAAAGTCTTTAGAAATCTGAAGTGGCCGTCTGGTTTAATGTCGTGGCTTCTCTGGAGGATCAGGGTGCATAGAGATTCCAGGATGTAGAGCTTTGTCCCCTTCCATGCAAGGTCATCCCTTTTTGTCACCAAAGAGCCTCGATGGTGCAGCAGACTAAAGTGCTGTTAAGTGCTAACACTTAGCTGCCAGCTGCCTGCAATTAGTGCAAGTTCGAATCTCACCAGGCTCAAGGTTGACTCAGCCTTCCATCCTTTTGAGGTAGGTAAATTGAGGACCCGGATTATGGGAGCAATAAACCAACGTTGTATAGAACAAAACCGCTTAGGGGGGGCCGAAAGCCCTAATAAGCAGGTATATACAAAAAAGTATGAAGGCTATTGCTATAATGCATTGTAAGCTGTCCTGAGTCTACGGAGAAGGGCGGCATATAAATTGGACTAATAAATAATAATAAATAATAAAATGTGTTGATTGTCTCGGAACCAGGAATCTGCCAGCAGTTCAGTTTTGAGTTTTGCCTTTAGATTGCTTGTTGGTTGGTCGTGCCAGTCACGGCGTTGTTGTCTGGTGGTTACTTGGGCTGTTATTTGTGTAGGGGGAACGATGGCATCCACTACCTGCTCCTGCTCACATTTGTACTGGGGCATGCAGGAGAGGGCATCAGCTAGAAAGTTCCTCCCCCCCTGGAATGTGCTTTAGCACGAAGTTGAAACGGTTTAAGTATTGAGCCCAATGGACTTGTTTGGGTGATAGTTTTTGCAGGGCCCTGATGGCCTCCAGGTTTTTGTGGTCAGTCCAGAGTTTGAGCAGTTTCTGGCCCTCTTCCAGCAGGAATCGCCAGGTTAGCAGTGCCCATCTCACCGCGAACGCCTCCTTTTCCCATGCTGCCCACTGTCTCTCTGTGTCCGTGAGCTTGCGGGAGGTGTAGGTGCAGGGTTGTAGATTTCCTTGACTATTTCTTTGGAGTAGCACTGCTCCAACTGCCACGTTGCTGGCGTCTGCTTGGATGATGAAGAGTTGTTCGGGGTCAGGATGCTTCAACACCGGTTCCTTCGCAAACATTTCTTTTAGTGTTTCAAATGCCTCTTGGCAGGTTAGGTCCCACTGTAGAGGTTGTTCCAGGCAGGGTTTTGTTCCTGGGCTCTCTGTCTTTAGGAGGTCTGTCATGGGTTTGGCAATCTTCACAAAGGAGGGGATGAATTGCCTGTAGAAGTTTGTGAACCCTAGGAAGCTTTGTAGCTGTCTATGTGCAAGGGAGTTGCCAGCCTAGGATGGCTTGCACTTTGGCTGAATACATCTCTGTTCCCTCATTTGACACTCGATAACCCAGATAGTCTAGTCGTGCATGGTGGAATTCGCATTTTGACAGCTTGACATACAGGTTGGCTGCCAGACGTTTTTCCAGTATCTGGCGGACAAGGGGTTTGTGCTCATCCATGGTCTCCGTGTAAATGAGGATATCATCTAGGTAGACGAGAACCCCCTTGTAGAGGTGCTTATGCAGCACCTCATTTATTAATTGCATGAACACCGCTGGGGCTCCCTGCAGTCCGAAAGGCATCACTTTGAATTGGAAGCTCCCTAGGGGGCAGTTGAATGCTGTTTTCCACTCGTCTCCCTCCCTGATGCATACTCATTAGTATGCTTCTCTGAGGTCTAGTTTGGTGAAGTCTTTTCCTTTGGCCAGGTGAGATAGCATGTCCTTCATGAGGGGGAGGGGGTATAGGTTGTGCACACAGTATTGATTCCTTGAAAGTCCACACACAATCTCATAGTTTCATCTTTTTTTTCTTTGAAGAGGATTGGCACCGTGACCTGTGTTTTGGCTGGCTCGATGAACCCCCTTCCTAGGTTTTTGTCTATGTAATTGTGCATTTCTTGCATTTCCCGGGGTGTCATGGCATACAGTTTGGGCTTGGGTAGTTTTGCTCTGGGGATGATTTCAATGGCACAGTCTGCCTCATGGTGGGGAGGCAGGACGTTGCACACAGCCTTGCTGTATACTTTTGCGAGGTCCTAATATTCCCTCGGGATCTATTTGGTCTCTGGGGTTTTGTCGAATGTGACTGCCAGTTGTTCTAGTGGGCTCTTTTGGAGGGTTCCCTGCATGGGCGGTGTTTCTGCTCGCTGGTGTGGGAGGGGTTGGGGCCTCCTTGCTATCCTCAGTTTGCAGGTAACCCCTTGGCACCAGATGGTTGGTCCCCACTTGTCTAGCCAGGAGAGTCCCAGTATGACTGCATCTGTCATTTTTGGGCTATTACGAATAGAATTACTTCTCAGTGATCCGCTAGCTCTAGCCTCCCTGGTTCAGTCAGGTGAGTGGCATAGGCTCCCCCCATTAGGGACCCATCAACCTGTTTGAACCAGATTGGGTGGGTCAGTCTTTTTGCTCTGATCCCCAGTTTCAGGACTGTGGTTAGGTTGATCAAGCATCTAGTGCAGCCTGAGTTTATCAGGGCTTGAAAAGCCCCTTGGGTCCCCATTTTTGAGGCTGTGAAGCTTATTGGGAAAATGAAAGGGTGAACTGGTCCCCTCACCATTGGGTCATTTTCACCCTCGTCCTCACTATCATAGGATTCTGGCAACTGGTCATCATTGCCTGAGGTTCTCCCCTTTTGGTTGGGTGGGGAGTGACCTCTGCAGCCTGGAGGGCCTTCTGGGTTGTGTTGGTGACCTGTTTGGGGCCTAGTTCCAGTTGTGGCCTGGGTGGTGGCTCTGGTCTAGGCCTTGGGGCTGGGGTCGTGCATACAGATGCATGTGGCCCTTCCCCCCATATCTGTAGCATTTCAGCAGACTTCGAGGGAGGGCTGGTTTCAGGGTCTGCCGTGGTGCTGTGGTTCCCCATTGGCTGGGTGGTTTCAGGTTGGGTTGCCCCCTCTGGTTTGGGATGTCTCAGTAAGTTCAGGATGTCCCAGTAAGTGGTTACCTGGGCAATTTGCTTGTCCAGGCTTGTTCTGAAAAAGTGCACTAGCAACCACTCTGGTAAAGAGGGTAGCCTCCCAATGACTCTCCTAAATTCACAAATATGCTCTTTAATGAGATGGCCCCTCTGCTTTAGATAGCTGAGCTCATCTTCCGCATACAGGTCTTCCTCCACCTCCTCGAATCTGGGCACTAGCAGTCATAGGAAGTCATCTGCGTCTTGCAGTTGGGGGGCTGTCCTCTTGTGGAGGGTTGCTAGCCATTCCCTTGCTTCCCCTTCTAGCCCCTCTGCAATGGTATTCACCATGGCTCTGGGAGATGGGTAGAGGTGTCCATAACATTCTAGGTTGATCTCAGCTGAGTCAAGGAATAGAGCTAGCTGGTCTGAGTCCCCATCAAACTTTCCTCTGAACTGGGGCGGTTCATTCAGCACTGCTCCTCTCTCCCCTTGTTGGCCTCTGTATGCTTGCATTTGATGTGGCTGGCCCTCTTCCTCTAGTTCTAGTTTGGAGGGAGAGAGGGGTTTGTCTGTCCTGGGCAGCCTGCCTGCTGCGTGGAAAAGACACTGGTTGCAGCCTCCTTCTGATGGGAGGAGAAGCGGGGCTGTGTTCCTGTCTGCTTCTCCTCACTTCAAAGGGATTCACTGCTCCTCCCCTCTCCTTTGCCCTGCATGATGGCCCCTCATCGGGAAGGGTGGCCTGGTCAAATTCCTCCCTCGGCTGCTCTCTGGAACTCTCCAGGGGCTTTGGGAGCCTGGCTTGTTTCCAGTCCAGCTTCCACTCCACTCTTCCTAGCTTGCTCAGTTTTTCTGGGCATTGGGGTGGAGCAGGGGTCTGCAACCTTTAACACTCGAAGAACCACTTGGACCCATTTCCCACAGAAAACAAAACACTGGGAGCCGCAACGCTTGGTGGGTGTGGCCAACTCAGCATCACTCCCACCGAGCCCAAAACATTTTGAACATGTGTACTGGAGGGTAAGGTACAGTCAGCTGTCAAACTGAATAAAAAATAGAATAGAATAGAATAGAATAGAATTCTGTATTGGTCAAGTGTAATTGGGCACACAAGGAATTTGTCTTTGGTGCATATGCTCTCAGTATACATAAATCAGTGTACAGTGTCTGCACACCAGGGCATCTTCATGCAGGGCTTGTCTGTGAGGCGTGAGCGATGGTTGTTTTTCATACCGGAGGGGGAAGTCAGCTCTCAACCTGAATTAAAAAAGGACTATTTCACTGAACAATGTACAATATATATTTGCAAAGTAATAGCCAATTCAAATATTTAGCTTATATGGTTAACATGATTTTTGCTCCTCAATGCACAGGTAATAGCCAATTAAAATATTTATCTTACCTGGTTAATGTGATTTCTGCTCCTGAACCTCAGCGCACAGTGTCTGCACATCAGGGCTGTAAGATGTCACCTTCATCTTCATGCAGGATTGTAAGCTGTTGTCTGCGAGGCATGAGCAATGTTTGTTTTTTATGTAGTTCATGTTGGAGAAGACCTGCTCACAGATGTAAGTAGATCCGAAGATTGACAGGACTTCAAACGCATATGTTTTCATGTTGGTGTACGTGTCAGGGAAGGCATTCCATATATCGAAGATATGTTTCTCTGCTTTGGGAAGGTTTTCAAGATCATTCCATTTGTGATTCCATGCAAGACTGGCCTTCTGACAAGCAAGATCTTCAAGATTAGCTTCCAAGATTTTGAACTTGGACACCATATGTCTTTGTCAGCTATGTCGGCCAGTTCCATCTCAAGATCAGGTTGACTTACATCAGCAAATGCAGTCATGCTCAATAGGTATGGATCAATGGTCAGGGGAGTGACAGCAAAGGAAAATGTTTTTTTTTCCTCTCTGAAGTCACGGAATTGTTTCCCAAATGATGTTTGCATTGCAGCGATTGCAGACTGCAAATACTCTGAATTTATAATATTGTGAGCGTCTTTGTACTGTCTCAAAGAGGGGAAGTGAGACAGTGTACCTGTATGTAAGTCTCTGGCCAACAGTGTCAACTTGCGCTCAAATGCAAAAACCGCCTCCAGGGCTGTGCCTCCTTTCCCTTGAAGAGTTGTGTTCAACATATTCAGGTGTGCTGTCATATCCACCATGAAGTATAGCTTTTCCAGCCACTCTGGCCGTTCCAGCTCAGAAAAGTCAGGCTTTTGCTGCCCAGGAAAGTTTTTACCTCTTCCAGACATGCAGCAAAGCATTTCAACACCACCTCTCCTCTGGACAGCCACCTGACTTTGTTGTGCAGATGGAGATCAGAATATATGCTTTCCACCTCATCCAGTAGCAAACGGAACTGACGGTGGTTTAAAGCTTTTGCCATAATTGTACTGACAATCTGAATGACAACATTCATTACCTCTGTGCATTCTGGAGGGAATGTTTGAGTGCACAATGCCTCTTGGTGCAGGATACAGTAAAGTCAGCAGCCTCCTACCCAGCGACTTCTGCAGTAAAGCCACAAAGCCTTTCTTTGCTCCTGTCATACTTGGTGCCCCATCAGTAGCCACTGACACCAGGTGTGTGGTTTTTATTTCTTTGGATCTTAGATAGTCCAAAACAGCCTCATAGATGTCTTCCCCCCATGTTTGGCCTTTTAGTGGTATCATCATGTCTTCTTCTGGCCCAGCTAAGGTAACATATCAACAGAAGAACGCTATTTGTTCAATATCACCTTTGTCGTTGGACCCATCACAGGTGATAGAGTATACCACAGCTGAATTGATGTCTTTAATTTGCTGTCTGATGATGTTTTCTGCCATTTTTATGGTTCTGTCTTTCACAGTCTTCGCAGAGAGAGGCATATCTCTGATTTTCTGCACAATTTCCTGCTTATTTTTAAAGTCCAAGAATAGATATTCTGAAATCTTGAGAAAAGATTCTTTCATATATTCTCCATCTGTGAACGGCTTCCCGTGCCTGACTATTTTCTGGGTGGCCACAAAGGTAGCACATGTAGTTGAATTTGCTGACTTCATCCACTTCTTGAAATGGTTTTTGCTCTGAAATGGTTTTTGCTTTTTGCTTCCGCATCAGTTCTGAAATGGCTTTTTTCCTCTCATCTCCTTCCAGATATTTTTCAGCGAAGGCTGTGTGTTTATTTTGGAAATGTCTTGCAACATTCCACTTTTTATTGTTCGTCATTTTTTCACCGCATATTAAACATACAGGCAAACCAGTCTCGTCAGCAGTGAAAGCAAATGAGTGTTCCTATGCGCCATTAAAAGTTCTGTTTTCTTCCAACACTTTTCTTTTCTTGCATTTGTCCATGGTTGTCATTGTTGGCCTACAGGGGTGGAAATAAACTCAAAAAATCATGTGCCGGCTGGTGTTGCAGATTGGCAGTTGTGACTAGTGGTGGGATTCACAACCTGTGATCTCTCTTTCCCCCTCTCTATGTATCCCTCCCTCTCCCCATCTCCTTCTCTGTTTATCTCCCTCTCTCTCTGAGTCTGAGGTGCCTCGCTGAAGGTGAAGATTCTCGCTGGAAATGGCGTTGGGCTGGCCATGAGCCAAAGGCCTCATGGAATTGGGCAGGACATGAGGTCTTTGGTTCATGGCCTGCCCAATGCCTCATGGCTTTCGGTGCCATAAGGCATTGGGCAGGCTATGAGCCAAAAGCCATGACGCACTCTCGGGAAGGTGGAATGCTTATTGCCAAAAAAGCAAGCAGAGGTCCGCTTCGTGAGTGCTCCTGCCATCTCCCTGCCATATCCACACCTCCCTGCTGCCCTTCACCCTGGAAACCTCCCAAACGCAAGCCAAACTGCCCGGCTTGGATGAGGGGCAGTCCCCGTTACTGCTGGGCTTTGCTTGCCGAAAGCAAGCGCAGCGCACCCCCTTCGCCACGGTAATGGAGGTTTTCCTTCAGCAGTAATGGGGGCTGCCCTTCACCCAAGCCGGGCGGTTTGGCTTGCATTTGGGAGGTTTCCAAGACTTGGCTGAAGGCAAGGAAATCCCATCAGTAAAAGGGAGTAAAACTCCATGTTTGTAGAGAAAGGTACTTTTACTGAGTATGAACTGAATGCAGTGAAAGAAAAGCAAAGTCTGAGGCAAAAGGTGCAAAAATTATATATTGAAAGTATCCCCAAATCCCTCCCCCCAAGGATTCAAGTTGAGTCCAATCCACAACTCCCCAAGGTGTCATGTGGGGTGCTTCTTCAGACGGTCCCATCTATCTGGTATGCTGGAACAGTTTACCTTGACAGCTATCAGCTCTCTCTGCAGCTGCTATGAAGACAGTGAGAATTTTCCAGAGCACTGCGGCTCCACTCCATCTGTGGGTTGATCCTCTTCTCTGACAGCAACTGAGAGAACTTAAAATCGATTAGCTCCCACTCCGTGCTCTAGCCACGCCTCCCCTTAATCCCCAGTCTTTCTCTCAGTTGCTGACAGACTGAGGTGGAAAATATTTGGCTCCGTGCTCTGGATCTTTGGGCGTTAGGTTTCTTTAATTTCTTTTGAGTAGTTTCTTTTCGGTGGAGCTTGGGGCTTAGTTGGTTTTGATTTTTGTTTGGTTTTTTCTCCTTTCCTGGTTTCTTGGTTTGCCTGCTCGCTGGTTCTGCCCGCGTTGTGCCTGGGGTGCCTGGTCACGCGGAGCTTAGGCGCTGTGGGCGCCTCCAGCCGCCGGATTCCGACCCCTTGGGGCGGATCCGGCTCGTGGAAGTCAGGGGGAAGGTCGGCGGCTGCCACCTTCCCTTTCGGATCGCTCCCCCGCCTTTTACCATCTGCGAGGGGAGCAGAGGCAGGCACGGCGGCCGTCCCGTCAGGGCTCTGCGGGCGGCGCCGTTTTTCCCTGGGCGGCTGCACAGCCGAGGCGAGTCCCAGGTGATCGGCGGCTATTGCAGCGACCGTCCCGGCAGGGCTCTGCGGGCGGCGCTGCCTTCTCTCTCCCTCCAAGTTCTGCTTCGCTAAAGGGACGATCGAGTGCAGGCGAGGAGGACCGCCTGTTTGAAGTCGGCTTTGTGCGGCTGCCTTTGCTCACAGCCGATTCAGGACAACTGCACGTGGGAGGCTGAGTAAGCGGCGGGCGCCATTTTGTTGCAACGTGGCCGCCCGCCATTTTGTTTGCTTGTTAGTACCACAACAGATTTGCCGGGGGGAGTTTGCCTTGGGCGCTCTGCTTGTAAGCCTGGCTTTGCAAGTGAGGGCTTGCCTTTCTTCCCTCCCTCCTTGTCCCATTTAAGGGCCAACTGCAGGTTCCATCTCTCCCCTGTGCCGTGGCCTGATCTTAACGGCTGGGGACACTTGGGCGCGAAACTTCTCCCCTACTGCCTGGGGTCGTTTCTGTGCATCAAATTCCTTGTGTCAGGCTTTGGCTGCAAGTAGGGGGGGGGGTGCTCTTTGGCCCCAACTTCTACAGCCTTGCAGTTGGTGTGGTTGTGCCAGGGTAGTTTGGTGTTACCCAGCTGCATATATATCTTGCTTGGCACAAATTGTGTAATTTGCAAAAAATTTGCATTTCATTTGCATATATTATCAAATTTGCATATATTATCAAATTTGCATATATTAATAAATTTGCATATATTAATAAATTTGCATATTATCAAATTTGCATATAATTTGCATATATTAATAAATTTGCATATATTATCAAAAATTTGCATATAATTTGCATATATTAATAAATTTGCATAAATTACATATATTTAAAAAAAAAGGCGGTTGCCTGGCGTTTTGCAGAATGGCTGATTCCTCATGTTCCTCAGATTTGGAACGGGAGCCTAGCCCGGTTCGGCCTCCCAAACTTGCCAAAAAACCTTCGGGCAAGAGGAGCCGTAAATCCCACCATTCCAGGGCGTCCTCTTCAGGGGAGAAGGACGCACTCAGAAGGCACAAGGCTTTGGAGAGGCAGTGGGAGAGAGCTAAAATGGCTGCGGCTACGCCAGCTTCCCACGTGGAAGGAGCCTCTCCAGGTAGTCCGTCTGGTCAGGCGCAGACCCTATCAGGGAAGGTCTCGTCTGCTCCTCTGTCACTTTCCAGGGGCATCTCTCAATCTCTGCCAGATGTCTCCCGGGCGGGATTGGACGTTGACCATAACCGAGGCCGTCAGCCTTCCCCCGCTACGTTCACACCCACAGCTGCTGGGCTGAGAACGGTGGCACAGCCTGGCGTGGGACCACAATTTGACTTCCAGATGGTGCTGTCTACGGCTTTAGCTTCTATCATGGCGGCAAGCGCGCAGACTGCGGCTCAGGCTTCTGTTCCGGGACCTTCCCAGTCGTTTCCGGTGGCTCCTGTTGCTCGCAGATCCCGTGAGCCTGTGCAGCCCGAGACGGAATCTTCAGAGGAGTCTGATCGTGAGGAGGATTATCCTGACGACGAGTTTTCGGAGGACGAAGGTCTACTACCGGATTCGCCCGCCTTTACGGGTCTGTTCCGACCGGCTCTGTTTAAATCCTTGCTGCACAAAGCGCGCCTGACTACTAACTTGGGATCGGTGGGGGCTCAACCTCCACCTTCACAGTCTGAGGTTGGGCCACATGATGCCTTGTTCAAGCAGACCAAGATGGAGAAGGAGTTTGTGCCGTGCCCTCAACTGTTTACGGATGTCCTGCAGGCTCCGTGGGGCCAGCCGGGTTCCTCGACTGCGCCCACGAACTTGGACAAAAAGTTGTTTTGTTCAGCGCCCGAGTTGGACGCTCTGCTGGAACTACCGGTGGTGGATGCCCCAGTGGCGGCACTGACTTCGCAGTCGTTGGTGTCGGGGGATCCCCTGGAGGGTTTGAAGGCGGAGGAAAGACGCACCGAGTTGGCTTTCCGTAAGGCGCATCAGGCGGTAGCTTGGGCCGTCCGTTCGGCTACGGCGACATCGTTCTTCAACAGGGCCTCACTAATCTGGCTGAGGCAGCTGCAGGAACGCCTTCCTCCGGAGGAGAGACGTTTGCACCACGATGTTAATAAGATTATCGCGGCCACGGAGTATTCGGCGGACGCTTCTCTGAGCTCGGTCAAGTTTGCTTCCAGGGCTCTGGCGGCCTCTGTCACGTCTCGCCGTTTGTTTTGGTTGAAGCCTTGGAAGGCGGATGTTAAGACGAAATGGAAGCTGGCAGCGGCTCCGTACAAGGCACCGGCGCTTTTTGGGGCTGCTCTGGATCCGGTCCTTGTGGAGGACAAGGATAAAAGGAAAGTTATGCCGTCGTCTTCTCACAAACGAGATAGACGTTTCACGCCCTATTCCTTTCGCCAGCCCTTTCGTCAGTATCCCGGGACCGGCGGGTCCCCCAGTTATCGTCAGCCATTCCCAGCGGCTGATCGGTTCCCCGGGAGACGTGGATTCCGTGAGAGAGGTGGAAGGCAGGCGTCTTCGACTCGGCCGTTCAGGGGAACCGGCCCCAAACCTTTCCGTCGGGGCAAATGACTCACCGCCGGCAGGGCCGGTCGGCGGTCGTCTTCGGCTCTTCCGGAATCAGTGGGAGTTGTCGACATCGGACCTGTGGGTACGGCGCACTGTTGCGGAGGGGTTGTCGATCGAATTCTTGGATCGTCCCCCCGGGCGTTTCCTCCGTTGTCCTGTTCCGTTGACAAGCGAACGTCGCAAGTTGATGCTGGAGGAGATCTCGCACCTGTTGGAGATAGAGGCGATAGAACCGGTGCCTCAGGATCAGTGGGGGACCGGATTCTATTCAGTTCTGTTTTTGGTTCCCAAAAGTTCAGGCGGAGTCCGGGGAATCCTCAACTTGAAACAGTTGAACCTGGCAGTGCGTTATCGCCGTTTCAAGATGCACTCTCTGCGTTCTATTCTTGCTTCGGTGCGGCGGGGGGATCTCCTCCAGTCCGTGGATCTTCGGGAGGCGTATCTCCATGTTCCCGTCCACCCGGCACATTGGCGGTTTCTGCGCTTCGAGTTTGCGGGCAAGCATTACCAATATTGTGCGATGCCGTTCGGGCTCTCCTCTGCCCCGCGGACGTTCACCAAGTTGGTTGCGGTGGTGTCGGCTTCGCTCAGCTCGGTTCCGGTGCGGACTCTGTGTTACCTGGACGATGTGCTGGTGCTGTCGTCGTCTCGGGTCCGGGCGGTTCAGGACATGGACCTGGTCTTGAAGGCGTTCAGGGCGCATGGGTTCACGATCAACGTGGAAAAAAGTCACTTCATTCCGTCTACGTCGATTCTGCATCTGGGCGCCATAATAGACTCTGCGCGAGGACAGGTGTTTTTGTCTCCGGACAGAGTGAGGGACATCTCACTGTTGCTGGACCAGGTGATCTCTCAGAGGTCGGTGCCATTGTTGACCCTGTCGAGACTGTTGGGGAAGTTCGTCTCCTGTTACCAGATCGTTCCTTGGGCGAGACGTCATTCGCGGCCGCTGCAGTGGCTTCTCCTCCCCTTTCAACGGACGGGGCGAGCCAGCTCGTTGAGGAAGGTTCCTGTTCCCCCCCAGGTCAGGCTGTCGCTGCATTGGTGGAGATCGGCGGCCATTCGGAAAGGTTGTCACTTCCTGGGCCTGGACCGGGTGGTCTTGACCATGGACGCCAGCCTTCACGGCTGGGGTGCCCACTTGTCCAATCGGGTGGCTCAGGGTGTCTGGACCCTGACCGAGAGTGCCCTGAGCATCAATCTGCTGGAATTGCGGGCGATCAGGCTCGCTCTTCGTCATTTCAAGGCGGAGATTCGGGGGCGGCACGTTTTGGTCCTCACGGACAACACGTCGGCCAAGGCGCACGTGAACCGGGAAGGCGGTACCCGGTCCCGGAGCCTGATGTTCGAGTCGGAGAGGCTGTTCAGCTGGGCGGAGCGGAACCTGTCATCGATTCGGGCGGACCACATCTCCGGCACAGCGAACGTCCAGGCAGATTGGCTCAGCAGGGAGGTCATCGACCAGGCGGAGTGGCAGCTTCATCCTCGTCTCTTTCGAGAACTGACTCTCCGTTTCGGGGATCCGGTGATAGATCTCTTCGCCACTCGCGCCAACGCCCAGCTTCCTCGGTTCATCTCCCGTTATCCTTCGCCGCTGGCCGAAGATACAGACGCTCTGCGTTGCCGCTGGCCTGCGGGTCTGCTGTACGCCTATCCTCCGGTAACGTTGATACAGCAGGTCGTCCGGAAGATCATAGCGGAACGGGCGAGGGTGTTGCTTGTGGCCCCATTCTGGCCTCGCCGGCCCTGGTTCCCGGACCTAGTGGAGCTATCGGTTTCCGAACCGTGGGTGATTCCCCCTCACAGGATTGCCCTGCGCCAAGGGGCCATCTCTCACCCCGAGCCGCAGTGGCTCCAGTTGGCCGTCTGGGATTTGAGCGGCTCCTCCTGAGGAAGGGCAGGCTTCCGGATCCTGTCATTGGCATTATCCAGGCGGCTCGTCGACCGTCAACAACGCGGATTTATGAGGCGTCTTGGCGGGTGTTTTGCCGTTGGGCTGCTGAGAGTCACGTGGATCCCACGTCGGCGTCGGTGCAGGATGTACTTGGTTTCCTTCAGGCGGGGTTTGAGCGGGGACTCGCCCCGGCTACGTTGCGTCGCCAGGTGGCGGCTCTGTCGACTGTGATTTCAGTTCCTCATTTCCAGTCGTTGGCGCATCATCCCTGGATCCGGGGGTTTCTTCATGGCGCTCGGAATTTGCGCCCGGTGGTGGTCCACCGTTATCCCACTTGGGATTTGCAGTTGGTTTTGCAGGCGCTTACCGTTGCGCCCTTTGAACCGTTGGGGTCGGTTTCGCTTAAGTTTCTCTCCTTTAAAGTGGCCTTCCTTCTGGCGATCACGTCGGCGCGGAGGATTTCGGAGCTTGCCGCGTTGTCGGTCAGGGAGGACTTGTGCATCTTTCGTCCTAATACGGTTGTGCTTCGTTTGGATCCAGCATTTACACCCAAGGTGAACTCGTGGTTTCATCGCGCGCAGGAGATCGTTTTGCCGGATTTTTGTCCTTCACCTCGTCATCAGCGCGAGGCCCTTTGGCATACTCTGGACGTTCGTAGGGCCTTACGTCGGTATATCCGCAGGACGGCGGCCTTTCGGAAGTCGGAGGCCCTTCTCGTGTCGTTTCACCCGGCCTCCCTGGGTCAGAAAGTTTCCTCGGCCACGGTGGGTTGGTGGATTAAGGCTTGTATAGCGTCCGCTTACGAACGACAGGCGAGGACTCCTCCGTCGCGGATTTTGCCTCATTCGACGCGGAGTGCCGCTACTTCTGCGGCTTGGTCGACGCAGGCGTCGGTGTTGGACATTTGCCGGGCTGCCACTTGGACTTCGTTGTCGCCGTTTATACGGCACTATCGGATTGACTCTTACGCTTCGGCTGATGCTTCGTTTGGCAGGAGGGTCTTACAGAGCGTTGTGCCGGGGTCTTCGGGGGGGAGCAGTCCGCCTCCCGGCCCTGTGGTTTGAGCTTGGGTATGTCCCACAGATGGAGTGGAGCCGCAGTGCTCTGGAAAATGGACGTTGTCTTACCTGAACGTCCTTTTTCGGGGCACTGCGGCTCCACTCCATTCCCTCCCTTTTTCGTTGCGATTGGCGTCCTGCTGTTGTTGGTTGTTGGTTGAGTTTTTGGTCTGAATAAAGTTTGTTGTTTCCTTGGTGCTGAGTCTTCGTTCAAGACTGGGGATTAAGGGGAGGCGTGGCTAGAGCACGGAGTGGGAGCTAATCGATTTTAAGTTCTCTCAGTTGCTGTCAGAGAAGAGGATCAACCCACAGATGGAGTGGAGCCGCAGTGCCCCGAAAAAGGACGTTCAGGTAAGACAACGTCCATTTTCCTTCCTTTTTGGAGACATCTCGACCAGCTCACTTCCCCCCTCCCAAATACCTACAATAGCTCCCCCCTCCTGTTACAATGGCAGCCAAAAGCAAGCAAGCACCCTAGAGCAGCGGTCACCAACTGGTGGTCCATGGACCACTGGTGGTCTACGAGAAAATTTTGCTGGTCCACAGAAAAATTATTTGCATTTTTTTATATTGCACTAAATCAGGGGTCCTCAAACTATGGCCCCTGGTCTGGATACATGCAATGAACGTTCGTGTTGCTGCAGACAGTCTCCCCCTTTGGGGTCTTTTTGTGCGGGTTGGAGGGGGGCAGAAATTCTGACTTGGGATCTGCTTCAGCCTCCTGGTGCGGGACTTTGGACAAAGGCTGGAGGAAAGCGCTGCTGGTGGCGAAGAGCCAAAGGGCCTTGTTCCAGTGGGACTGCATCATGGCCTGGAACTGGCTGACGATCTCAGCCCTCTGAGCCTCCAGGTGCCAGTACCTGGCCTTGCACTCCTGCAGGTCTTCCCTCTGCTTGGAAAGCTTATGCTTGTAGTCCTCAGTGAGGTGCTTCTGCTGAGCCTCCTTCTTGGTCAGATCCAATTTGAACTGAGCCAGCTATTTTGCCAACTCTTTCTCGTGGTGGCTGCTTAGCTCCAACAATTGCTTCCTTTTGGGGCCCTAAGGAGCCCAGGTGGGCAAAGGATGGGTGGGAGGGAGGGGAGGGGTGAGTAGAGGCCAGCAAGGCACCCTTCGATGCGAGTGACATCGAGTTGGCCACGCCCACCCAGCCGGTCATTAGGCAGATCATATTAGTGGTCTGCGGGATTTAAAATTATGAATTTAGTGGTCCCTGAGGTCCTAGAAGCTGATACAAACCAGTTTTTAAAAGGCAACCCCCCCCACCTCTGAGGAATTAACCTGTTCATTTCCCAACTTTTGCAATGCATAACATGAACCTGGAATACTTCTAGTATCCCTTTCAAAATGTTGCAAGTTTCCAGCTTCTAGAGCAGTGGTTCTCAACCTACCTAATGCCGTGACCCTTTAATACAGTTCTTCATGTTGTGGTGACCCCCAACCAGGGGTGGGTTCTAAATTGTTTTACTACCGGTTCTGTGGGTGTGGTTTATTTTGTGGGCGTGGCTTGGAGGTCATGTGACTGGGTGGCCATGGCTATGTGTATAGGGACTACACAGAGGGCTGAAAAAAGTCATTTCTGACAGGTCCTCGCACTTTTGACTGGTCCTCACACTTATGACCATCCTCACATTTATGCCCGTGCAGCATTCTTAACAACCATGTCACTCATTTCACAACTGCTTCTCTTCA
>WNWU01000394.1:2885283-2900684 GCA_012654045.1 Ptyas mucosa | reverse complement strand
TCTTATTCTTGAGCTGAAAATAAAGTACTGGAACGGACTGAGCTGGTTGCGTCTTCTTTTCCTGCACCTGATCTAACTCTGGCGACGAAGGACGAGCAAGAACCTCAGTGTGAACCTCAAGGCAAAGAGCTACCGAAGAGCAGTCACTTTAGCTGAAGTCACTGAGCTGAGCACTGAAGATATGGCAACATCGCAAGCTCCGCTAGTCTTACTAGCAGCTTTCAACCCCGGGACAGAGAAATGGAGATCGTACATGGTCCGGTTCCACTAGTTCCTGCAAGGGAACAACTACCAGGACCTCACCAACAACCGCAAAAGAGCCCTCTTCCTGGCCCACTGTGGTTCCAAAGTTCTGGAGATGGCCATTGACCTCGTGGCCCTGAGAAACATCGAAGAAATGTCGTGGGCAGATCTCCAAGAAGTCCTGCAAGAGCACTATGCCCCAATGGGAACTCCCATAGCCAACTGCTTCACCTTCCAACAAAGGAACCAGGGGGACGGAGAATTGATTAAGGACTTTGTAGCAGCCCTCCGTCAAATCGCAGCAAATTGCGAAATTGACAATGTGGACAATGCGATCAGAGACCACATCGTATTCGGCATAAGGGGCGTGGCCTTACAGAAGAAGTTCCTAAGCCGAAAGAAAATCGCGCTGAAAGACGTCGTCGAGGAAGCGATGGCTGCGGAAACTTCTGAAAAAGCGGCAGCCACGATGATTCAAGCAAAGGCGGTCCACAAAATCCAAAGAAACCCCAAAAGTTCCACAGATGACTCGACCGCTGGATCCGACTCCAATGAGGAAATGGCTGTCCACAAGGTCTCCAGACCCCCTAGGCGGGAAACTGCTCGAAATGGCGACTGGGGGGAGCGCTGCGCCAGCTGCAAAGGAGACCATGCCAGGCCAGATGTCGTTGGAGGGATGTGACCTGCAGACGTTGCCACAAGAGGGGCCACATCGCTGAGGCCTGCAGAGCAGAGGATCCAGCCCCAGAACCCCTCAACCACCGCCTGCGTGAAAATAGGCAAGATAACCAGAGGTCATCCAGACGGTCCTCGTACCAGCCCAGGTGCGGAGATAACGAGTTCGCGAGAAACGGAACAGTCCACCAGACAACCATCGCTCACACCCACGACGACAGAGCCACCAAATTCCACGCGACCGTATACATGGAAGGGACTCCCTGCTCCATGGAGGTAGATTCAGGATCAAAATACTCCATAATGGACTGGCACCAGCTGAAGCGCCTGAAACCTGGCGGCAGCAAGAAGGACTTGAAACCGCTGCGAGCGAGACTCGTTGATTTTGGAGGATACCCCGTCGGAGTCCTGGGAAGAACATCACTCTGGGTCACCTACCACAACTTCCATGGCGACCTGCCCATCACCGTCGTCGAGCACAGCCGCCCGAACCTGTTGGGAGTGGAGTGGTTCAAGCCCTTAGGGCTCTCAATTGGAGGGATCCACCAAATTCAGGAAGACGAACTCGACAAACTCATCAAAGAGTTCAAGGAAGTCTTCGATGCTAAGCTGAGGAAATTTGTGGGAAAACCCATTTCCTTTAATCTAGATAAGACAATTACACCAATTAGGCTTAAGCCTCGCAGAGTTTCCTTCGCCTTGCGGCCCAAGGTCGATGCCCAGTTAGATAAGCTAATTGCCCAAGGCGTCTTAAAACCGATCGATCATGCAGCATGGGAAACCCCCATTGTGACGCCGATGAAGCATGATGGGACTGTGCACATCTATGCTGACTATAAATGTTCAATTAATAAGGCTTTACAGCAGAGCGCATACCCAGATCCAGTGGTGCAACATCTGCTGCATTCACTCAGAAGCGGGTCAATATTTGCGAAATTGGACCTGGCCCAAGCTTACCAGCAATTGCCAGTGGATGAAAAAACTGCGGAGGCACAAACAATTGGAGGCACAGGGGCATCTTTAAATGTAACCGTCTCAGTCAGCGCAGCCCCAGGAATTTTCCAATCCATGATGGAACGCCTTCTCCAAGGCATTCCAGGGGTGGTGCTGTACTTCAACGATGTCTTAATCTCTGGGCACTCTAAAAGCCAACTCCTTGAGCGATTGAGACTGGTTTACATCGCTTCAAGGAGAAGGATTTAAGAGTCAGGAGAGATAAGTGCATCATTGGAGTCCAGGAGGTCGAGTTCCTGGGCTATCTCATAGATAGAACGGGCATCCACCCCACGAAATCCAAACTTAAAGCCATACAGGAAGCTCCAGCCTCCCAAAACAAAGCGGAGCTCCAGGCTTTCTTAGGACTACTGAATTTTTACAGTGTCTTTTTGAAACAGAAAGCCACAGCAGCTGAACCACTCCATCGCTTACTAGGGAAAGCAGTTCCATGGAGATGGCCAGAGGAAGAAGAAGCAGCATTCAGAAAGATAAAAGGCCTGCTTTCTTCAGATAAAGGCCTGCTTCCTCATCCAATACCATGAGACACTACCACTATTGCTGACCTGCGACGCATCCCCTTACAGCATTGGAGCAGTCCTTAACCACCAACTTACCGATGGCACAGAAGCGCCCATCGCCTATTTTTCAAAGACAATGTCCAGCACAGAAAGAAATTACAGTCAGTTGGACAAGGAAGCCTTGGCCATTGTTGCTGGCATCAAGCACTTCCACGAATACCTCTATGGAAGAAGCTGCACCATCATCACCAATCACACGCCGCTCTTGGGACTATTTGCAGGCAACAAACCCACACCTGCTTACATGTTGCCCAGGATGACACGCTGGGCAATTTTCCTGGCTGGGTACTCATACAACTTAAGACAAAGACCTGGCAAGACAATAGGAAACACAGATGGCCTGAGCAGATGCCCGTCCAAGGAACCAGTGGAGGATCCAGCCCCCACACTCAGACTGTTCCACATAAATAAGGACCTGACTTGCCCGGTCACCTCTGCAGACGTGGCAGCCCATACCTGAAAGGACCCAATACTCAAGCAAGTCCTATCGTGGGTCCTGAGAGGCTGGCCTATGGAGAAGACGGCAGAGAAATTCAGCCCATTCGCACGGAAGCAGCAGGAGCTGTCCACGATGAAGGGTTGCCTCCTATGGGGAGACCAAGTGCTGATTCCTAGTGCCTTGCAATGGAAGATGCTGGAAACCCTCCACAACGGGCACCCTGGCATTGTATGAATGAAGGGGCTGGCATGGAGTTACATCTGGTGGCCATCCCTGGACAAAGACATCGAAGAATGGGTCTCCAGATGTGACCCATGCCAAGAAGTACGCCCCTCCCCTCCCCATGCACAGCCATCAGAGTGGGAGATGCCAAGCAGCCCCTGGGCGAGGGTACACATCGACTTCGCGGGCCCAATGCAAGGGAAGAACATTTTGATAGTTGTGGACGCCTTCTCGAAGTGGCTAGAGGTTGTTCCCATGGCATCTACCACATCCGAAGCAACCATCAGGGCACTCCAGCGCCTATTCGCAACACACGGGCTGCCGGACGTCCTAGTTTCCGACAACAGGCCCCAACTTACGTCCAAACCGATGGAGGAGTTTCTGGCCGGACTGGGCATCCGCCATGCCCACTCAGCGCCCTACAGACCAGCGGGAAATGGCCAGGTACAAAGAATGGTGAGGCTCACCAAGGAGGCACTCACCAAGATGGGCCCGGGTGACTGGCAGGATAGGATTGATAATTTCCTTCTCACTCAGCACATCACACCGCACGCCACCACCCGTAAGAACCCAGCCGAACTGTTGATGGGCAGAAGGTTAAGGTCACCCCTGGACCAACTGCACCCACAGTATAACCCAGAGGTACCAGAAACAGCCAGCCGCCCAACTCGCGCCTTTGCCACAGGAGACCCGGTATTTGCTCTCAACTTTCACGGACTTCCGAAATGGCTTAAAGGGAAGATTGAGAGCATAACCGGCCCGAAGTCTTATCGAGTGGAGCTGGAAGACGGACTGGTCTGTAGATGTCACATCGACCAGCTCCGGAAAAGCTGGAGGGTCTACCTTGTCAGGGGGAAGCAGAGCAGAACCAGCCGGACGAGGTAGGCCTACAACACCCCGATGAGGTAGACCTGGCCACCCCGGCGAGGGAGGCCTACCACCCTCCGACAAGGTAGACCTGCGCCACCCCAGCAAGGGAGCCCTGCTGCACCCTGACGGGGTAGGCCTACCCCACCACAGTGAGGTGAGCCATCGGCGTTCCCTGGTGGTAGACCGGCACCGCGGGGTCGAGGGAAGTCACCACCGCTCCAGCGAGGTAGTCCTGCACCATGGGAAGGAAAAACAAGCATTTTAAAAAATGAGGAAAGAGAAATGTAATTGACTGGTATGGATGGCATGACCATTTTCCTCAGCAGGAAATTGCTCAGCGTTTTTGCCCTGAGGACTTTGGATGCATGTCCTACTAATTCTCCTCAAATTCTGTCTTGAGGTCTTCATCCTATTCCCTACCTGAGAGAAAGAGAAACAAACATTTCCAGAATCTCTTTGGCTTCTGGAAAGAAAACACCCAATTGCCCTCCTCCAAAATATAAATTAATGCTACAGTGAAATTGTAGACATGATGTACTTGAAGACTGTAACCTGGCAGCTTCAATGTCACAATGAATGGAAATATGGAAGAGTGCAGAATATGAGGGTCACAACATTCAGCTTCTGGAAAAAATCAAGTCATAACATGAAGACCCCACATAATAAAGATGTGACATAGTTGAAGATGTGGCACAAAAAGGCAACTCTGCTTGGTTGGAAACATTCAAAAGCCACTCATGCTGGAAATTACATGTTGCCATAGTAGTATTTGCATGGATGCTCCAGGCGATAAGGATAACCTTTGCGGGAACAATCTTGCTCAGTTGGTTCTTGACAATAACTCAAAAGGTCAAATCAAACAGGAAGGAAGGGGAAGATCCCAAGGGCATTATGTGTCCCAGGTCACATGAAATGTGAAATACATACAAACAGGGCTGACAGACTACTTAATAAAAGTCTCCTTCTCCTTCTCCTTCTCCTTCTCCTTCTCCTTCTCCTTCTTCCCTTCTTCCTCCTCCTCCTCCTCCTCTCCTTCTCCTTCTCCTTCTCCTTCTCCTTCTCCTTCTCCTTCTTCTCCTTCTTCTTCTTCTTCCTCTTCCTCCTTTTCCTCCTTTTCCTCCAAAGATTCTCACCTAGGTAGTCAAAGCTGAGAACCTTTGGCTACCATATCTGTGCTCTCTTCTTGGCCAACTAGAAGAATCAGCAGTCAGCTCAGTGGAAAGGTGGAAAGCAGCTATGGAGGACCTGCCCATAAAGATATAAAACATCTACAATAGGATTGAGGAGAGCAATGATGTGGGTTCTGTGGAAGCATCCAAGATAGATTGCTCTATGGACAATGTTGGAGAAGCAGCTTTCAGTGAAGAAACATGCACTCCAGTCAGTCTCAGTTGACATCTTCAGCTGGAAAACTTTAAACAATAAATGAGCTTGGGCAGTGGTGGGATTCAAATTTTTTTACTACCAGTTCTGTGGGCGTGACTTGGTGGGCATGGCTTGGCGGTCATGTGACTGGGTGGGCGTGGCTGGATGGACATGTGACTGGGCAGGCGTGGCTGGGTGGCCACGTGACCATGTGGCCATGGCCTTAGACGAAACAGATTTTCTTGGGTTGCTGAAGTCAAGTGGCATACAAATTTAATAAATTATTATTTTTATTATTATTAATTGCATATATATTTCTCCATGCTTGGTGACAAAAAGACTGTCTGCCTTAACTATTCAGAGGCTTTATTACCCATCATTTAGTTTGGAAGCAGCAGAGCAACTTCTGTTCTAAATCATTTTACCCCCATTAACCACAGACCATAAAACCATAAAAATATATAATCGTTATATATGTGTGGTGAGGGTGCATTTGATAGAGTTGGCCTTCAGGAAAGGAAAATTATATGTAAATACTGAAATGAACAGCCAAGGAAAATTTGTGTCTTTTCCTGTCCTGACAGTGACTAAACCTGGTGGCATCAAGCAGGCCTTAGGTCCAACACAGAAGAAATCTGCCCCTCTGAAGTCTGCTACAGGTGAGGTTATCCAGGACCGAGCACAGCAGTTTCTCTCTTCTTAGTGTTGCAGGGAAGCTGCTTGCCCGTGTCGTACTGAAGAGGCTCCAGGTGCTTGCAGAGAGAGTTTATCCAGAATCACAGTGTGGATTTCGAGCCAACAGGTCCACTACTGACATGGTATTTTCCCTTAGACAGTTGCAGGAGAAATGCAGGGAACAAAGACAGCCACTTTTCATAGCCTTCATAGATCTTACGAAGGCTTTTGACTTGGTTAGCAGGGATGGCCTTTATAAAATTCTCCCCAAGATTGGATGTCCACCTCAGCTCCTCAACATTATAAAGCCCTATTATTAACATCAGCTCCCTGCAATTATTGCAGGTTCGAATCTCACCAAGGCTCAAGGTTGACTCAGCCTTCCATCCTTTCTAAGGTAGGTAAATTGAGGACCCAGTTTGTGGGGGCAATAAGCTGACTTTGTATAAATATACAAAAGTATGAAGGCTATTGCTTAGTGCATTGTAAGCCGCCCTGAGTCTCCGGAGAAGGGCGGCATATAAATCAATTTTTTTTTTAAAAAAAAACATCATCAGGTCCTTTCATGAGGAAATGAAGGGCACTGTAGTTTTTGATGGCTTAACTTTGGATTCCTTTGCTATTCGAAGTGGAGTGAAGCAGGGCTATGGCCTCACACCACCTTTATTCGGGATCTTTTTTGCTGTCATGCTGAAACATGCTTTTGGAACTGCAACAGAGGGTATTTACCTCCAGACCAGATCAGACGGAAAACTATTTAATCTCTCTAGATTGAGAGCAAAGTCTAAAGTCCAGCTGAAATGCTTATGGGATTTCCTCTTCGCTGATGATGCTGCCGTCACTGCTCATTCTGCTGAAGACCTTCAACAACTTATGGACAGTTTTAGCAAGGCCTGCCAAGACTTTGGACTAACAATCAGCCTGAAAAAAACACAAGTCATGGGTCAGGACATGGATTCACCTCCCTGTATTACAATCTCTGCACAAGAACTGGAGGTCATCCATGACTTTGTGTACCTCTGCTCAACTATCTCTGACACTGTCTCTTTAGATGCTGAGCTGAATAAACATATTGGTAAAGCGGCCACTACATTTTCCAGACTTACAAAGAAAGTATGGCTTAATAAGAAGCTGACAGAACATATAAAGATCCAGGTCTATAGAGCCTGCATCCTGACAACACTCTTGTACTGCAGTGTGTCTTGGATCCTCTTTGCACAGCAGGAGAGAAAGTTGAACACCTTTCATATGTGCTGTCTCTGACGAATTCTTGGCATCACCTGGCAGGACAAAGTTCCAAATAGCGTAGACTTGGAATGTGCTAGAATTTCTAGCATGTATACACTATTGAAACAGCGACGTCTATGCTGGCTGAGGCATGTCATGAGAATGGCTGATGGTTGGATTCCGAAAGATCTCCTGTATGGAAAATTAATGCAGGGAAAGAGCCTCAGAGGGAGACCACAGCTGCGATATAAGGATATCTGGAAGAGGGACCTAAAGGCCCTGGGAATGGACATTAACAACTGGGAAACCTTAACATCTGATTGTTCATCTTAGAGGCTAAAGACGCAGCATGGCCTTCTCCAATTCGAAGAGACACTTGTTCGGCAGGCTGAGGCAAAGAGGCAGTCCCAGAACCAGTGAAATCTGGGGGCTGGGCAGGGGACAAACGTATCTGCCCTCAGTGTGATAGGGATTGCCACTCTCGAATTGGCCTTTTTAGTCATACTAGATGCTGTTTTAGAACCTCTTTCCAGAGCACGATACCATAGTCCAGTGATGGCTAACCATTTTGCCATCGCGTGCCAAAAGCGGGGGGAGCATGAAGAGGTCACACGCATGCGTGCCCATAATTCTATGCACCCCCCCCCCGCTCTCCCTGCTTTTGGCACGCGATGGCACGTGGGCCTGGTAGGCCCGTTTTTTGCTCTCCCCAGGTTCCAGAGCCTTTCTAGGAGCCTGGGGAGGGCAAACATGGCCTTCCCTGCCGCCAGAGGGTCTCCGGAGGCTGGAAACAGCGTGTTTCCTGACTTCTGATGGGCCCAGAAGGCCCAAAAATCAACTGGCTGGTGCACGCACGTGTGCCAGAGCTGAGTTCGCGTGCCCACCAGTATGGCTCCACGTGCCACCTGTGGCACTCGTGCCATAGGTTCGCCATCACGGCCATAGTCTCTTGAGACTGAAGGATGCCAATGATGTTCCTTTCCTTCTTGTCCCTTTTTCTCTTATTTACATTATAATTCCTAACAATCAAGATATTAATTTTGTACATTTTCTCCTTGTTCTATCAACATTTTACATTTATAACTTCTCCTCTGTTCTTATTGTTCACTATTTCTAATCTTCAGACAGTTGTACCATTTATTCCATACTACATAGTATTCCGTATCTTCCTTTTCTTTAAGTTCTTTTGTTAATTTGTCCATCTCAGCACATTCTAAGATTTTTTTTTATCAATTCTTCCACTGCTGGTGTATTTTTATTTTTCCAATTTTGTGCAAATGATTTCGTGTGGCCGTTATAATATGTAAAATCAAGTATTTTATTTCTTTAGTATATTTTCTAGTGAATATTCCTAATAAAAATGTCTCTGGTTTCCTATCAATTGGTTGATTTGTTATTTTTTCTAGCCATTTCTTGATTTTAGCCCAAAACTTTTTTGCAGCTGGACAAGTACACTACACAAGTCCAACTACACATCTTGATCAGGACAAAGCAATAGATGCAGTTTACATAGACTTCTGTAAAGTTTTTGATTCAGTGGTACATGACAAATTACTTCTAAAACTAAAATCCTATGGCATTTCTGGACTCCTACATAAATGGATAGCTGCCTTCCTGTCAAACAGACAACAAGTGGTCAAAATAGGAAGCGCTCTATCAAAACCTGTACATGTTAATAGCAATGTTCCCCAAGGCAGTGTCTTAGGCCCAACACACTTCATACTTTACATAAATGACCTTTGTGATCATATTAAAAGCAACTGTGTTCTCTTCGCTGATGATGTTAAACTATTCAACACCACCGACAATGCAACTACCCTTCAAAAAGACCTTGACTATGTGTCAGATTGGTCTAACAAGTGGCAACTTCTCAACCAACAAATGCTCTGTCTTACACATTGGCAAAAAAAAATCAAAATATAAAATTCAAATTAGATAGACATTACCTTGTAGATGACCCTCACTCTGTCAAGGACCTTGGAGTACTCATTTCTAAAGATCTAAGTGCCCAAGCCCACTGTAATAACATTGCTAAAAAGGCTTTAAGAGTTGTTAACCTAATCCTGCGTAGCTTCTTCTCTGGTAATATTGTACTACTAACTAGAGCATACAAAACATTTGCTAGACCAATTCTTGAATATAGCTCATCTGTCTGGAACCCGCACTGCATATCGGACATAAATACAATCGAGAGTACAGAGATATTTTATGAGAAGAGTCCTTCATTCCTCTAACCGCAATAAAATACCTTATGCCACCAGACTCCAAATTTTGGGTTTAGACAACTTAGAACTACGCCAACTTCAGTCTGACCTAAGCATAGTACATAAGATTATCTGCCACAATGTCCTTCCTGTCAATGACTACTTCAGCTTCAACCACAACAATACATGAGCAAATAATAGATACAAACTCAAGGTAAACCATTCCAAACTCGATTGCAGCAAATATGACTTCAGTAACAGAGTGGTCAATGCCTGGAATGCACCACCTGACTCTGTAGTTTCTTCCCCAAACTCCCCAAACTTTAACCTTAAATTGTCTACTGTTGACCTCACCCCATTCCTAAGAGGTCTGTAAGGGGCATGTATAAATGCACCAGCGTGCCTACCGTCCCTGTCCTAATATTCCTTTTTACTTATTCTTTTCATGTATTCAAATTATGTTTATACTTTTACCTGTTATCTTATATATGCTTGACAAATAGACTTATGATTATGATTAAGATGATAATATGGAAATTGATTGGTGAACATATACACAAATTCAGTCTAAACATAGAGAAGATACAAAATTATATGAAATACAAAATGAACATGAACTAGACCAGCGGTTCTCAACCTTCCTTTTTTTTTATAGACAAACTTTATTAAATTTACAAAGATTAAAAACAATTAAAATCAAAATAAAATATACAAATATATTAAGCATCTTATATAATTACTTATTTCATTTCTATTCAATAACATTTCTCTATATATACCTTATCTATAGGTTATACGTATACAAAATTAATCGCACAATCATCCTTCTGGCGGTTAAGTCTGTTGGTATTTGAGTATATCAAGCATATAGATATATTGTAACTGGTCATTTGTTATTTTAAGCCTCTAAATACATTAAAAAGAAGGGAAAAAAAAACAAAAGAAAGAAGAAGATAGGAATAAGTTAAATTTCAATAGTTATTGGTATTATTTTAAGTATTACCTTAAAGTATTTTGAGCTTTCTTTGTCTTGTAGTTTCAATGTTAATTGGTCAAATTCCACACATAAATAAATTTTTTGAATTACCTGTTGCTCTGTTGGCAAATAGTCCATTTTCCAGACTTGGGCTAACGCTATTCTAGCAGCTGTGATAATGTGATGTATTAAGTATACTGTTTCCTTTCTAATGTTTGGTTTATACATTCCTAACAGGAAGATCTCTGGTTCTAGTTCCAAGACTTCTCCTGTAATTTGGAAAATCCAGATTTTAATTTTCTCCCAATACGTCTTAATTTTAGGGCATAACCACCATGAATGGTAGAATGTGCCTCGGGCCTGCTTACGTTTCCAACATCTGGGATCTAAGTTGGGATGCATTTGAGCTAACCTCGAGGGGGCGAGATACCACCTGTACCACATTTTGAATTGATTTTCCTTATAGGATACTGATTTTGTTATTTTGATATTATTTTCCCAAATCTTTTCCCAGTCTTCTAATTGAATATTTTTGCCTATGTTCCTAGCCCAAGCAGTCATTTGTCCTTTAATTATGTTCTCCCCCAAATCGATTTCTAGTAGATATTTATATAATTCAGATAATGTTTTCTCTTCCTTCCCTTCCAGGAGTTTGTCTAGTCTATTAGGCCTTACGTCAATTCCTCCTCCTTCCCTATCTTTCCTAAATCCATTTTGTGCTTGGAGATACGGCCACCAATCCAATTCTATTCCTGTGTCTTTAAGTTCCTGGCGTGTTTTTAGTAGTCCATTGGAATCTAAAATATCCCTATACCTTACATTTCTATGGGGGGAAATAGTGTTTGGGTGCATGGTTGCCTCCGCTGTGGACAACCATCTGGGAACCTTCTTATAACATCTTTTTTTTATTTTCAGCCAACTATCAATTAACGATCCCCTAATTATATGGTTTTTGAAATGTTGGAATGTCTTGTTCCCGATGTTCCACAGGAAGGCATGCCATCCCATCAATAGGTCATTACCTTCCAATTTTAACAGTCGTTGGTTATCCAGATTGACCCATTCTCTTAGCCATGTCAAGGAGGCAGCTCTATAGTACTTCTCCCAGGCCAGGGAACCGAAGCCTCCTCTTGATTTATCATCTTGCAGTACGTTTAAATTTATCCTAGGTTTTTTACCCTCCCACAAAAATTTCGAGGTAATTTTATTCAAATTGGTAAAAAAATTTCTCTCCAACTTAACTGGTATATTTTGAAATAGGTAGAGGAGTCTTGGCAAGGTGTTCATTTTTAAAACTGCTATTCTTCCTAGGAATGAAATATTTAACTTTCCCCATTTTTCTAGGTCCTTTTCAATTTGATAAGTCAGTCCATCATAGTTGTTTTTCTTTATATCGATATTCTTGGTTGTCAAATTTATTCCTAAATATTTTATTTTTTTTACTACTTTTAGTCCCGATTGTTTCTCTAATTCCTCTGTTTGCTTTATTGTTAAGTTTTTAGTTAATATTTTGGTCTTATCCTTATTTATTTTCAGCCCTGCAACCTTTCCAAATTTTTCAATTTCCTTCATCAATTTGGGTTCAGTTATTAGTGGATCTTCTAGGAAGAATACAAGATCGTCCGCGAATGCTTGGACCTTGTACTCTTCTCCTTTTATTTTAAGCCCTCTTATGTCTTTATTTAATCTAATCCTTTGAAGAAGGTTTTCTAGCGTCAATATAAATAATATTGGGGAAAGAGGGCACCCTTGCCTTACTCCTCTGCCTATTTCAAAGAAGTTTGTTGCATCCCCGTTAATTAATATTTTTGCTTTTTGTTTACTATAGATGGATAAAATTAGTTCTTCAAATTTCTTGCCAAATTTCATATTTTTTATTTGTTGGGTCATAAATTTCCAGTTAACTCGGTCAAAAGCCTTCTGTGCATCTATGAAGATTAGGGCTACTTGTTTTTCGGGGTGTCTTTCATAGAATTCAATAACATTTAAAACTGTCCTTAGATTATATTTTGTTTGTTGGCCTGGTAAGAATCCATTTTGGTCTGCATGTATTTTCCGGTTTAAGATTGTTTTAATTCTGGTAGCTAATAGATTCATAAAAATTTTATAGTCCGAATTTAACAATGAAATTGGTCGGTAATTTTTAATCTGAGTGGTATCTGTCTCTTCTTTTGGGATTAGTGAAATATAGGCTTCTCTCCATGTATCTGGAATTCTTGCGTGTTTTAATGCCTCATTGTATACCTCTAGGAGGATTGGATTCAGAATTTCATCAAACCTTTTGTATAGTTCTACGGGAATCCCATCTGTTCCAGGTGTTTTATTGTTTTTTTGTCTTTTAATTGTCTCCTGTAGTTCCTCAATAGTTATCTCTCTATTTAGGGTCTCTCTATCCTCTTCTGAGATTTCTGGGAATCCTTCTTCCTCCAAATACTGTTTTATTTCCTCATTTGGTACCTCCTCTTGTTTGTACAAATCTTGATAATAATAGGTTACTATCTCTTTTTTTTCTTCCATACCCTTTTGTGACTTACCCTGTTTGTCCTGGAGTTGGTGTATAATCCTTTTTTCTCTTTCCTTCCTTAACTTGTATGCCATCCACCTTCCTGGCTTATTTGCTTGTTCAAAATAATTTTGTCTTATATATTTCAGGGAGTTAATGGTCTTTTCCTGTTTTCCTCCTCGCTGTTCGGACATTCTTAGTGTGGGATCTTCTCTTCTCCGATTGGATTGGCTGAGTGTCAATCTTCTCCCTCTGCATTGTTAGGCCCGCCTCCTCCACCGGTCTCCAGTCTTTTCACTCAGCCGTTGGTTTGAGGCTTGAGTGTCTGTTCGTGCGAGTTTTATTACGTTGTTTTCAGGGTTTTTCCTTGCATTTCAACTGCCTGGGACTGCGCGACGTGGGAAATCGAGTTAATTTGCTCAGGGCGGCATTCCGGGGCTCCGGCCGCCGCCAGCGACTCGCGGCTTTAAAATCGCCCGAAGTTGTCGTTTGCCGCCATTTTTTGCCGCGGACGAGCTCGCTGGGCTCGGCAAGCCGCTCCGCTGTTTCCGCAGTCCCCGGAGGCATTTTCAATCGCTTCAAGTCACTGCCGGCTGGCATACTTGATTGGCGGCCACGTTTGAGGTGCGGGCTTGTGGTCCCTTGCCGGGTTGCCCAGCCCAGTTACAAATCGGCCGTAGGCGCTTTGCTTCGTCTGGCCGTGCCTGAGGGGGCTTTTGGCGCCATTCCGCCATTTTTCCAGCCTGCAAGCCGCCGCGATTCCTGGGCAAGAGGATTTGGCTGCACCCTGAACTTTGGTTTTCAGGGGTGCTAGCTTATTGTGGGGTTCTGGACGCAGTCCTTTGACCCATCTGGACTCCCTGTTGGATTTGCCTGTCGTCAGCTGTCATCTCCTGACAGGGAAGTAACGTTTCCATTTATTTATTACTTACCTGGTTGTTGCCTGCATTGACTGGGGCTGTTACCAAGGCTTTAAAAAAAAAAAAAAGGTGAAAGAGGAATTGCTTTATAATTGTACATAGTTAATATTGTTGTGCTTCTGGAAATTAAAAAAAAAAATAATAATAAATAAATAAATAAATAAAAAAAAAAAGAAAAAAAAGAAAAGAAAAAGAAAAGAAAAGAAATAGAGGAATAATACAATAAATACGGTTAGGCAACGTGTGTAGTGACCTTTAACCGTAATGGCGGAGGAGGAATTCTCATCTGACTTGGAGCAAGCGCCCTCTTCCCCTCCAGTTCTTCCCCCGGCCAAGGGGAAGAAGTCTAAGCCAAAAGCACCCACGGCCCCTCTTGTTCAAGATAAGGATGCCTTGCGGAGACACAAGGCTCTGGAAAAGCAGTTCTCCAAGGCCCAGAAGCATGTCCATGGGGCTCTTGATCAGACTCCTCCCCAGGAGGACACTGAAATTTTAGAGGACCCGTCCCATGATGGAAGATCACAGGGAGGGTCCCATTTTCCCAGCGCCACGGCCTGTTTTGATCAGCCAGTGCCCGCTGCCTTATCGGCCAGGCCCCGTTCGGCTAGCGTGGTTAGCCTCTCTTCCCACCAAACCAGACCAGCTCCAGAGGCTACATTCACACCCACCGCGGCGGGCCTCCGCGGAGAAGAGGGAGTTCCTGCTGGGCCGTTCTTGGACTTCAATGCCATCATGTCACAGGCCATGGTCCGCATTTTCCAGGCTGGTCTACAACAGACGACAGGTTTGTTGCCCCCTGACTATGCTCCCTCCGCACCTGGGGCTTTTGCGTCTGACCACCTGCATGTACCTGCTTCTTCTTCTTATGGTCTCCTGAAGGAGCCTTCAGCTGAGGATGAAGGCCTAGACGACTTTCCCTTGTCAGAGGATGAGGAGTCTGTTCCTGAGGCGCCAGCATTTCCTGGACTCTTTAAACCATCATTATTCAAATCGCTCCTCCATAAGGCGAAAGTCGCCACCAATATGGATTCGTCCTTGTCACAGTCTTCATCTCAGTCTCAAGCTGATTCCAGTAGCAGTCTATTCCGGGTACCCAAAGCTGACCACGATTTCGTCCCTTGCCCGGACCTGTTTTTGCAAGTGATTCGGAAACCATGGGAGCATCCAGCGTCGATTTCAGGGCCCAATGGCTTTGATCGTAAGCTATATTGCTCTGCTCCTGATCTTGAGAATCTCCTTCAATTGCCCACAGTTGATGAACCAGTTGCCAGTCTTACGTCCTCGTCCATCCTTGTCGGTGAAGCAGGTGATGGCCTTAAGTTTGAGGATAAGCGGGCTGAAATGGCTTTCAGAAAAACCCATCAGGCAGCCGCTTGGGCCATCCGGGCAGCATCTGCAGCTTCCTTTTTTAACCGGGCATCATTAGTTTGGCTGCGGCAGTTACGGGACCGGGCTCCTCCAGAGGATGCACGTCTCCAACATGATTTAGCTAAATTGGTGGCTGCTTC